>JAQYXR010001779.1:0-24892 GCA_030545055.2 Neoaliturus tenellus | reverse complement strand
TGGAATCTTTGGATTAAAACGTTTATATTCAACATTTTACTCCAATACAGTGAAACGAACTTATTTATTATTTTGTTTTTAGGTTTTATTTCAACCATTTATACTATCGATAGTCAGAGCTTTCATCTATTGCCTTGTTCTCCTCTTCGAACATAAACAGGCCATTTCATCAAAACAAATAAGGCATACAGTAATACCACGTGATTAAGAGATTCATGGTTTTAAAAGTCGGACAAAAATAATCGAGGAATTGCGACTGGAGCTGTGATTTTTGCAAATCAAATGCAAATTAAATCGTTTTAATTTAGAACAATTGCATTTCCCTGGCAATTGTTGGACGTATCCGATATTATAGCATATTAGTGGACGAGATAAAGGCTAGATATTTCTGTGACTTTTGGAACTTAATTTTTACATAACATTATTTGAAATGATAACATACAATTTAAGTTAATGGATGACATTAAAATTGAAATAAAAATAAGATAAAATATACTCTTTTCCCGTGTTAATCATATGGAGAATAGGCAAACTCTTTTATTTATGGACAGATATTGATGAAACTTACTATATGGCTTTATATGGTCGAAATAAATTTTTTCTATGTTAAAAACCTTCTTTTAGTGTCCCCCATGGCAGCATACCTGCATACTCTTTCCCTATATTTATCTTAAGGAGAATAGACATTTATTTCCCTATTTATGAGGACGTGATGAAATTTTGTTTACAAGTTTAGCTGGTCAAAATTAATATTATTAATTTGGAAATTCGCTGAGTACGCAGGTCTGCTGCGACGGGGGGTATTATTGTATCTTTTATCATAGTATCCTTCTCGTATCATGGTATCAGTATTAAATTGCCATGGAAAAGAGAAAAAATCAATTTGACTGGATATTGACATGTAAATTATACTTTGTCTCTTTAAAGCCGCGTCCGCACTGGCCGAACATGTTCCCCGAACAAATTTCTTCAGAACTTTTCTTTGTTCGTTGCTAACCTTTTAGAATGTAAATCATATGACCGATAGTGTTCGTTAGAAATGTTTGTTGGTTTTTATTGTTCTCCGAACAAGTTCGCCACGAATGTTCAGCCAGTGCGGACGCGGCTTAATACGAGTATAATACTCGTATTAATCAATATCCTTATACTGTATATCTTTTGGCTAATCTGAAAGTCTTTTATTAAAGCAGGTCAGTTTTGAAACAATTTCGTCAAGTATTAACATACGTCAGATATCCAGTTTTGGGAATGGCATTTTAAGAAATAACAGTGTTAGTATTAACCAAGGAATCTAAAATAAATAAAGAGAAGGTAGGGGTCAAGACAGGCAATGCCCTCTATGCACCAGGTGTTCTTTTGCACATATGACGTCATCATTAGCATTAACAGTATTAGTAAATGGTGATGTCATAGGTGCAAAAGAACACCTGGTGCATAGAGGGCGTTGCCTGTCTTGATCGACCCCTACCTTCTCTTTATTTATTTTAGATTCCTTGGTATTAACGGTACTCGACGAATACAGCTGCAGTCTGAGCGCTAGTCAGATGGTGTAAAACTTGATAAAATTAAAATCAAATACAATCACACAATTAAATAAACCAATTGTCGCTCCCTAATACTCTGAATGAAAACGGTTTGTTAATTAACACTATCCCACTTCCTCAGTAATCGTTGTATTTGAATTTGAAAGTAAACTGATAAGTAAACAGAAAAACTTAAATTAAAATGACAGAAGGGAGACAGGTTATTTTATGAAGACAGTTGTTTGTTTTCATTAAATGAATCATATGTTAAGTAAACTTTAATTTTTCTCTTATCCTATTATATTAAACGAGAAAGTTTTGTAGTGGGGTTTGTGGTTGGAAATTATTTCGCAAAGTACAAGCGCTAGACCGTTCCGGATGGAAAATTACTATTCTTGGGTACAAAATAATGGTAGTTTAATTCATCAAAACGCTCAAAACGCTCGAAATATTTAGTAAAATCGTTAATAAAAATAATTTTTCTCTATAAGAAAAGCATTGGAGCGATCACCTGATTATAAATTTTTCTCCGAAACGTAAGTCCCATGTTTTAACCATGTAGCCAGTTTGTGTATTAAAAACGAGAAAATGTCTTAGTTGTGTTTGGGGGTTGGGCATAATCATCAAAAGCACGAGTGGAAACCCAGTATTGAGCGATAAATTCTAGGGTATAAAATAACAGGTAGTTTAATTCATCAAAACACGAAAAACCTTGGATTACATAGTAAGATAATGAATCAAATTTTTGCCCTTAAGAAAAGTATAGGTGCAAATCATATGATTATAATAAAATGAAATGCTTTAAAGTCAATTGAAACAATAACAATGTTTATGACAATCGTCAAAAAATCAAACTAAGGTTAGTTTGTTACATAAAAACTTAACCTAAAAAAAACTCTTCAGGTTTATACAATGAGAATTTTGTCAAAACAGTTTTTATAACATTCTTAAAATTAGCTCTAGATACATTTCTTATGTTAACAGGCAAAGAATTATATTTTCATGCCTTGATAGCAAAGGCTATTTTCAGTGGCTGAAAACATGCACCTTGACGTGGAAATATTACCTCTAAACCTTGTGGAGTAGCTATGAACATTTGATATTTTGGTTAAATTTGGCAGATTGTCCTTGACAAAAAGCATGACATGACAAACAATGATGGTAAGTATTTTAAGAGCAATCAAGAGTGGTTTGCAATGTGTTTGGTTATGAACGCCACACATTAATCTTACGGCCTTTTTCTGCAACATAAAAATTCTGTCAATGTCAATGGCATAAGAACAGTTAGCCCTCACTGAGGTTCCATATGACATAAAACTATGGATGTATGCGGAATAATACAGAGAAAGACATCAGCAGAAACACTAGCACTTAGTGATCTTATCATGAATATCTGTCGCAATTTTTGAAGCCAAATAATCAATGTGTGTTTGCCACTTAATATTGGACTGCAAATGAAACCCCAAGAACTTAAGTGAGTTGACATTGCTGGATATACTGCCCAGACACAGTGTTACATCCTGAACCTTCTCAGCATTCATGCAGGTTTTCTTTTCACCACTAATAAGGGTTGACTTAGAAATAACAACGTCATTGACATCATTTAGCGAGCTACATTGTGGACTGTGGCAAAAAATTGACATACTGATCATTAAAAAATTGATAAAAATGTAAGTAGCTTCCGTGTAGGCCTATACTAAAACGAATAAGCAGAGACATCCTTATGGGAAAGTAAGGCTTAAACTCTAAGGCCTGACCCAGTTTCACAAAGTCAGCATCAAAGATCTTCAAGATATGTTAAAGAGCTTCAAACCCAAAAACTCTGCAGGAATCGACCAAATATCCAACAAAATAATTAGTTATTGTCAAACAGTAATAATTTTGCCCATATTAAACATTATTAACTCCTCCATAGAACAAAATGAAATTCCTGAAGCAGCCAGAATAGAATTAGTTTACCCTAAATACAAAAAAGGAGAAAACTCCAAGGCATCAAATTACCGACCCGTATCAGTGCTGCCCACTCTATCCAAATACATTGAAAAAGCAATCCACAACCAATTAATCAAATATCTAGAAGAGAACTGTCTAATATCAGGTTTGCAACATGGGTTCCAAAAAAGAAAATCAACATCAACAGCCCTGGCCCAAATTTGTCAAGACATCTCGGGAGTTTGGGAGGAAAGGAAGCAAGCTACCAGAATCTTCATAGACACAGAGAAACCCTTTGATAGCCTGGACCGATCCAACCCTTATTAGCAAACTCCTTCAACTTAATATCTCAGGCAATGCACTACTTTTGCTGAAAAACTATCTCACAAACCGGAAGCAAATAGTGGAAATAGACCACCTCAACAACAACTATGAAGTCAAAGTAAGATCGTCACTCCAGAACACTACGCAAGGAATTCCCCAAGGATCCATCCTCGGCCCACTGCTTTTTCTCACACACATAAATTCCTTTGCTAACCACCTCACAGACCAGTCAAAATGTATTATGTTCGCTGATGACACGACAGTTATATCTCCCAATGATAAAGGCAATCCTAACTCCCATGAACAAGCAGTAAACCTTCTCCTACAATCATCCGAAACTGCCTGCAACTACCTGAGACTGAAAATAAACCGAGAAAAAACTGTAACATCGGACTTCTTACCTGCTGAAAATTGCCGTGAAACCAATATTGCTCCAGATCAATCCACCAAAAAATTTATAGGATTAATAGTTGACAATAATTTAACCTGGAATTGGCAAACTACAAAAGAAATTATCTCAAGTGCTTTACGCTCTCAAACGAATCAGAACATTAACAAACAAGGACATAATTAAAACTGCGTATCATGCACTTTTTTCTTCTCACGTCTGGAATGGAATTATCGTTTGGGGGTCAGCAATAAACAGATGTTCAAAAAATCCTCATTCAACAAAAAAAGGCAATCAGAATCATGGAACAAGTTGGACCTCAGGAACATTGCAAACCTTCCTTCATTCTCAACCGCATCCTAAGCGTCATTTCCTTATTCCTCTTTGAAATAATAGTTTACATTAAATACAATCCCCCTCAACTAAGAATAAATTGTCCCAATCTTAGTTTGAGAAATCAAACTAATCTTAACTTAAACCACCATAGGTTAACCAAAACCAGCAAAACACCTAATTACATGGGGGTAAAATGTTTAATTTGTTGTCAAATAGTCTCAAAGAAATTAATAAGGCCTCCTTGTTTAAAAAGCAACTAAAAATATCCATTGGAAAGACCTTACTACAAACTAAGTGAGTTTATAGAAGAACACTCCCATAAAAAAATAAAATGCTCCACACGTGACACACTCACACAAACACATTCATGCAAGAATTGACGACTCTCCCTCTCTTCAAGGACTGCAGAGATGACTTCGATGGTAAATGGTAAATGATGTAAGAACGCCACAAGTAATTTTTATTTACGAATTACTAGTCTACTTGTTGCTCGGAGTCGAGCAATTTTTTTTTATGCAATACAAAAGTAACATTTAGTTCTAAATTAACGACAACCGCCCAATCCAATATTGTGAATATCAGTAATCACAAAAAACTACACGTGTTTACAGCTATACATTAACATATGTTTGAAATATTCAACCCAAACCCAATGTTATTCTAATGGGAAAATCTCAAATTTAATTTGTGTCCCTTAAAGCGCCCTTTATTTTATGTCTGATTTTCATCGATTTTTAGCAGAAACAACTACAGAACAAGCCCTATCCAACACACCAAAAACTTGAATATCGGTTAAAAATTGTAGGAGGAGTTCTCAACACAAAAAAACCTTAGCGTATTAAATAAGTATAAATGATTGCAGATTGGTTGAATGGAAAGAGATGGTCTAATAATTTTGCAAAAGTAAAATTACCAAAAATAACAAAATAATCCAGTGCCGTGAAGAATAAATTTTAACAGCTGTTTATTTATACTAGTAAATTGAATTAGAGAATAAATAAATATGAACAAAACTTGCCCAGTTTCAAGTTTTATAATTATGTTGTGTACACGTTTAAATTTCTACGTAAGCAGCGGTAGACCATTTGACTCAGGCCATCCAACAGGCCGCTTGGAGTTCATTAACTCCGAAACCCGCCAAAAAACGCTCTGGCCCTTGCTACCCCCAACACATATGTGACTTGATTAGGCAAAAACGAACAGCTAGAAGAAAGTGGCACCACAGTAGACTACCGTCTGACAAAACTGCTCTTAACCGCTCCACAAACCAACTGAAGCAAGCTATTAGGGATTTTAAAACATCTACCTTTGACAGCAAGCTAACTAAACTTTCGCCTAATGATGGATCTCTATGGAAAACCACCAAACAAATACTTCACTACACTACGTCTTCCTCTTCAATCAAACGTCCGGATGATTCATGGGCTAAAACGGACAAGGAAAAGGCAGACTTATTTGCCGAGCATCTGTCTGGGGTTTTTTGCCCTCATGAAGTGCAAAATCAACAATTTTCAACTGAAGTTGAACAGTTGGCTGGAAACCCCTTGCCGATGTCCTTACCACCACCTTATAATCACTGCAAACGATGTAAAACGAGTAATTTTTGAACTGCCTCTACGAAAATCTCCCGGATATGATCTAATAACGAACGAAGTTCTACGCGAGTTACCAAATTGTTGTATTACTCTACTGACTCAAATATTTAATTCTATTTTGCGCACTACCCATTATCCAATCCAATGGGAACTTTCCCAAATAATCCTAATCCAAAAACCGGGAAAACCTACAGACCAAGTTTCCTCATACCGGCCTATTAGCTACCGGTTATTTCAAAATTGTTCGAAAGACTACTTCTAACTCGACTACAAGATGTCGTTCAAGAGTGTAATGTACTACCAAATCATCAATTTGGATTCCGCTCTCGTCATTACACCATCCAACAGCTTCATAGAGTAGTAGATGTTATTGCATCCGGGCTAGAGAATAAAAAATATACAAGCGCTGTGTTTCTGGATGTAACCGCTGCCTTTGATAAGGTGTGGTATCCTGGTCTCCTATCAAAACTAAGATTTCTTCCATCTACATACTATTTGATTATCCGTTCCTTCCTAGAAGATAGGTTCTTTATGGTAAAACAAGGATCAGAGTTTTCTGACTACAAACCAATAAGGGCCGGGGTACCACAAGGATCCTTATTGTCTCCTCTTTTATATAGCCTCTATACAGCTGATCTCCCTGAAACTAACAACACCACAATTGCAACATTTGCTGATGATACCGCCATATTGAGTTCCTCTGAAAATCCCACGGAAGCATCAAGCAACCTTCAAAATCACATCAACATTCTGAGCAATTGGTTAAAAAACTGGAGAATTAAAGTAAACCCATCTAAATCGTCCTATGTCACATTTACATTAAGAAAAGGCTACTGCCCTCCCGTCTACATTGCCAACTCAAGAATCCCACAAAACACCGAAGCGCGATATCTTGGCGTTCATTTGGACCAACGACTGACATGGAAAAACCACGTAACGACAAAGAGAGCTGCTCTCAATGCGAGAACAAAACAACTCTACCGACTTCTACACTTCAACTCAAAATTACCTGTTAAATCAAAATTACTATTGTACAAAACTCTTCTGAAACCAATATGGGCTTACGGAATTAAAATTTTTGGATCTGAAAAATTCTGTCACTTGAAGAAAATACAAGCCTTTCAATCCAAAACTCTCCGTCTAATATCTGGAGCACCCTACTACGTTAGCAACAAAACTCTTCACGAAGACTTCAAAATTAAGTTTGTCAACGAAGTTGCAAAAGAAACCTACCACAAATTTTTCATCAAACTCGACAGCCATTCTAATCCCTTAATCAGTGACTTGTTTACATTAAGACTTCCTGGTGTAATTTGAAGACGATTACGAAGAAAATGGAACAGAGACCTTTTGGACTAAGATCAAATTTACAGTTACCAATCAATCAAGAGTAAGACTACTGAGTTTTCTCTGATATGTTTTAATTTATTCAAGTTATTGTAATTTAATTAGTATTCATCAAATTTGCTCGTTGTATATTGTTACAGTTGCAATAAAAAATTAAACAGACAGAAATTTCTACGTACAATACATATGCAGGGCCAATAGGGCAAAGCCCAGAAGCTTATAAATAACAGGAATAGGCCTATCAATCTTTCTGCTAGATAAATAAAGTATAGTTTTACAAAACCTCAGGTCAATCGGTCCAGTAGTCTTTGCGCCTATTCAAGACACACAAAGCTTTCGTTTTTAAAGATACATACTTTCATTTTTATAGATAGATTGAAAATGTTATTTTAGGAAAATACTACTCAAAAACCTCTATCGTAAGTTTAAGTTCTTTGTTTTCTTCTCCCACCCCAACATTCTCGAGGAGGAAGTGAAAAAATACCTATAGAAAAGGGAAGACTGAAGGCGTGCTCTGACATCTCACCCTCACTTAATAAATTTAAATGTAACTTTAAACATTTTCTAACATTTTACAACATAATTATAGAGCGAAGCTCGGCTCCCCGGTACTATTTAAAATACATGGAAACTGCAGCAAACTTTACCTTGTCACTTTAAAGGACACAAAAAAGACTAACAAATGCTCCTTTTATACTAAATAGGAACTCACCAAAGGGTGTACCCAGTGCTTCCTATTCTTTATATTTAGGATATAATTATAAACTAAGAATGCAGTTTTCTTTTATATTCCTCCATTATTTATTTGAGCACTGATCGATATTTCGATAGCATGAATATACAGATTTTTTTAAAAATCCACATGACTATTATGGCAATTTATAAGCATATGTTGCATAAACGCAAGTCAACGCCAAACTAACGCTACGTGTGAACTGACTATTTGCAGCACGGCCGCGTCGACGCAGCGTGCACGCAGAGTGTTTTGACGCTCGTGTGAACCGGGCCTAAAGTCCAATGGGGCAAAGCTCATTGAACTGAGGACGACAAAAATTACTCCATGACGTCTACAGAGAATTCCCTTTAATTTGACCCCTCAATCATCAAAATCGGTTAACTTAATAAATAAAAGAGTTTTGCTGCTCACAAGAAATTACTTATAGAATTAGTAAGATAGATTAAATTTTTCATGACATCAAATCTACACGAAGATATCATTAGGATTAAAAATTCCTGGTTAATATTGAGAGTATCTAATATATCAACTTAAATATAAAGTTTTTTTCAATAGTGTTCTGGTTCCTCCCTCCATTAACATTAATAATTTTAATTTTAATCAATTTTAGTTAAATCTTTGAAGAGGTTCGAATTTGTTTAGTATATAGAGAAAATTAAATTAATATATCAGAAATTATTATTTATTGTGAACGGTTTAATTGTTACTGGAACAATAGCCTTAAAGCGTTTTACAAATATTTAATGAAATTATGAAACACAAATAAAACTTAATTTAAGATGCATGTTTCAAAATAAAAAATTATTAGAATATTTTAGTTATAGGCTATAGATCCGAAAAGGAACTTGCTGAACCATTCTGATTGAACGAAATACTCTTTTTATACGACTTAACCCAAATACAGGGATAGAATCGCAAAATTCAACGCAAAAACTCTTTGGGTAAGCTCTCTGGTTAAACAAAACACATTCTTACTTTTAAGATTCCTTTATTTGTGATTGCTGGAACAGTATCAAACTTTTTACATGTGGATTAGAAACAATGGATATAATTCTAACCTCCCATGAGCATATGCCTATTTTAGAACACTCTTGAGTAACTTCATGTAAAATAAAACATCTTTTAAGTAACTTCTCCAGCAACGTAATGTAGTGCTGAGTTTAGTAATGAATAGAAAAGTGACTTGGAACATGAGTATTAAAGAGCAATAGAATAGAACAGGATTTAATATAATGTCCAGGAATTTAATAATTGCGACAAAAACGTGGCAGCCACGACAAAAGGTAATATGAAACTTATTGCAGCCACTTGGAAATGATAATTTCATCACAAAGGGAATCTCCCACTAACATTAAGATTCATGACTTTCTCAGTTACGAAAAGTATTTGCAGAGTATATCCTAATTACCTCGTCTAATGTACGTTGAATCCAAATAACAGGTGTTCAAGTTTCGTTAAAACATATTCAAAGCAAAACAATATCATGAAAGTGTAAAATATAATACGTCAATGCTACTGTATTTATAAACAACCAATCCTAATCTCTTATGCTTAATATATATAAGCGAAATCCCACTCACTGACTCATCACGAAATCTCAGGAACTACCGAACGGATTTACTTGAAACTTTGAACATAGGTTCGTCTTGCCTCCTAGGTGCTCACTAAGAAACGATTTTGCGAAATTCCTTCAGGGCTCCGCCCCACACGTCTTCAAAGTTACCATGTTATCCTTATGGAAGCAACATTTTTGTATTGGAACATATGATTACATTAAGGAATATTAATTTTTTAAACAGCTGTTTACATTCTCATTCAAATTATTGAGGGAAGATTGGTAATAAAAAAAGAGGATAGTTGCGGCGAGTGAGCTTAGCGTCCAAGCTAAACCTGACGGGGAGTGATTACTGGATTACTGACTGACTCATCATGAAATCTCAGGAACTACCAAACGTATTTACTTGAAACTTTAAACACAGGTTCGTCTTGCCTCTTAGGTGCTCACTAAGAAATGATTTAACAAAATTCCTTCAGGGCTCCACCCCACAGGCCTTCAAAATTTCAATATAACGTTATCCGCAATTTTTAATACAAAGTAGGAAACCTGCACTGTTGAAATTTGGAGTGATCACTTTTTTCTTAAGTGCTAAAAAAAAAAAAAAAAATGCTTTAAACATCCCCTTTAGGGCTCCGCCCCAAACAAGCTCACGATTACTGTATAGCCTACGTGTTGAAATTTGCCATGGAAGATTCTCTTTGCTTATAGATATTTATTAAGAAACTATTTTGCAAATATAGATTTTGAAGTACTTTAGGGCTCCGCCCCACTGGACTTCAGAATTTCTGTAGGGCCTCCGGGGTTGAAAATTGACATGGACGTTTATTTTTGCTCATTGGTGCTCCCTAAGAAATGGTTTTGCAAATATAGTTTTCGAAGTTCTTTAGGGCTCCGCCCCACAGGACTTCAAAATTACTTTAGGGCCTCCGGGGTCCATGTTTGACATGGACGTGTCTTTTTGCTCATGGGTGCTTCATAGGAAACGGTTTTGCAAATATAGTTTTCGAAGTTCTTTAGGGCTCCGCCCCACAGGACTTCAAAATTACTTTAGGGCCTCCGGGGTTTAAATTTGAATCGGACGTTCCTCTTTGCTCATAAGAAATAATTTTGCAAATTTCCTTTTGGTCTCCACCCCATAGAACCTCAAGATTACCATAGATTCTAGGGAGTATAGATTTAACGTAGATGTTCCGTTTTGCTAACAGTTGATCACTACGAAATGGTTTTTGTAAATATAGTTTTTGAAGTTCTCTAGGGCTCCACCCCACCTGACTTCAAAGTTAATCAATGGCCAACGTTTTCTAAATTTGACATGAACGTTCCTCTTCGCTCATAGGTGATCAGTAAGAAACAATTTTGCAAATTTCCTTTAGGGCTCCTCCCTACAAATTCTCAAAACTTAGATCCTACGGGTCAAAATTTTACGTAAACGTTCCGTTTTGCTAAGGTATTCACTAAAAAACAGTTTTGCAAATTTTGTGTTTTATGTTCTTTAGGGCTCCGCCCCATATGACTTCAATATGACTGTAGAGCCTACGGGGTTGAAATTTGACATGGTCGTTCCTATTTGCTCATAGGTTGTCAGGGCCATTTATATTTAAGAAACCTTTTCTCACCAAGAATAGGTTTTGCGAAATTCCTTAAGAGCTCCACTCACACTACTTCATCGTTTCAATGTCAAAAAGTAGATTTCGTTGCTCTTTAAAAAGATTTTATTACCTATAGAATAAATTCAATCACGGGCAAAGCCGTGACGGGCAACAGCTAGTGCTTAATATTTTTACTTTCTCCCCCTATACCATAGCTACCGTCAGAATTTTCTGATACTGTTGGAAGGGGTGGCTACACATACCATGACGGGATACGGACAGGACAATACAGTGGCGAATGAATGCTCGTCCGACGATCCACCCGACACGGCGAATGTCCTGTCCGTGTCCTTTCCGTGTCCCGTCCTGTCATGTGTAGCAGCTCCCATTTGATAACACAGGGAGCATTCATCAGAAACTGTCCCGTCAATTTCCTTTCCGTGTCCTTTCCTGCTATGTGTAGCCGCACCTTAAAGTAAACATAGTGAACCAGCCACTACCATCAAACGTGGAAGGATAGGAAGTTGTGATTGTTTTCAGTCTGTTAATGCTCCGCCACTCTCTTGCAGGGTGGCCCTGTTCAGTGAGATGGCAGCACGGTAGCGGCCGGTGTGATTGTGTTCCGTCTGTTAATGCTCCGCCACTCTGTTGCAGGGTGGACCGGACCAGTGAGATGGCAGCACGGTAGCGGCCGGTGTGATTGTGTTCCGTCTGTTAATGCTCTGTCACTCTCTTGCAGGGTGGACCGGTCCAGTGAGATGGCAGCACGGTAGCGGCCGGTGTGATTGTGTTCCGTCTGTTAATGCTCTGTCACTCTCTTGCAGGGTGGACCGGTCCAGTGAGATGGCAGCACGGTAGCGGCCGGTGTGATTGTGTTCCGTCTGTTAATGCTCTGTCACTCTCTTGCAGGGTGGACCGGTCCAGTGAGATGGCAGCACGGTAGCGGCCGGTGTGATTGTGTTCCGTCTGTTAATGCTCTGTCACTCTCTTGCAGGGTGGACCGGTCCAGTGAGATGGCAGCACGGTAGCGGCCGGTGTGATTGTGTTCCGTCTGTTAATGCTCTGTCACTCTCTTGCAGGGTGGACCGGTCCAGTGAGATGGCAGCACGGTAGCGACCGGTGTGATTGTGTTCCGTCTGTTAATGCTCTGTCACTCTCTTGCAGGGTGGACCGGTCCAGTGAGATGGCAGCACGGTAGCGGCCGGTGTGATTGTGTGCCGTCTGTTAATGCTCCGCCACTCTCTTGCAGGGTGGACCGGTCCAGTGAGATAGCAGCACGGTAGCGGCCGGTGTGATTGTGTTCCGTCTGTTAATGCTCTGTCACTCTCTTGCAGGGTGGACCGGTCCAGTGAGATGGCAGCACGGTAGCGGCCGGTGTGATTGTGTTCCGTCTGTTAATGCTCTGTCACTCTCTTGCAGGGTGGACCGGTCCAGTGAGATGGCAGCACGGTAGCGGCCGGTGTGATTGTGTTCCGTCTGTTAATGCTCTGTCACTCTCTTGCAGGGTGGACCGGTCCAGTGAGATGGCAGCACGGTAGCGGCCGGTGTGATTGTGTTCCGTCTGTTAATGCTCTGTCACTCTCTTGCAGGGTGGACCGGTCCAGTGAGATGGCAGCACGGTAGCGGCCGGTGTGATTGTGTGCCGTCTGTTAATGCTCCGCCAGCACTCTGTTGCAGGGTGGACCGGTCCAGTGAGATGGCAGCACGGTAGCGGCCGGTGTGATTGTGTGCCGTCTGTTAATGCTCCGCCAGCACTCTGTTGCAGGGTGGACCGGTCCAGTGAGATGGCAGCACGGTAGCGGCCGGTGTGATTGTGTGCCGTCTGTTAATGCTCCGCCACTCTCTTGCAGGGGGGACCGGTCCAGTGAGATGGCAGCACGGTAGCGGCCGGTGTGATTGTGTGCCGTCTGTTAATGCTCCACCAGCACTCTGTTGCAGGGTGGACCGGTCCAGTGAGATGGCAGCACGGTAGCGGCCGGTGTGGTTGTGTGCCGTCTGTTAATGCTCCGCCACTCTCTTGCAGGGTGGACCGGTCCAGTGAGATGGCAGCACGGTAGCGGCCGGTGTGATTGTGTGCCGTCTGTTAATGCTCCGCCACTCTCTTGCAGGGTGGACCGGTCCAGTGAGATGGCAGCACGGTAGCGGCCGGTGTGATTGTGTGCCGTCTGTTAATGCTCCACCACTCTCTTGCAGGGTGGACCGGTCCAGTGAGATGGCAGCACGGTAGCGGCCGGTGTGATTGTGTGCCGTCTGTTAATGCTCCGCCACTCTCTTGCAGGGTGGACCGGTCCAGTGAGATGGCAGCACGGTAGCGGCCGGTGTGATTGTGTGCCGTCTGTTAATGCTCCGCCACTCCCTTGCAGGGTGGACCAATCCAGTGAGATGGCAGCACGGTAGCGGCCGGTGTGATTGTGTGCCGTCTGTTAATACTCCGCCACTCTCTTGCAGGGTGGACCGGTCCAGTGAGATGGCAGCACGGTAGCGGCCGGTGTGATTGTGTGCCGTCTGTTAATGCTCCGCCACTCTCTTGCAGGGTGGACCGGTCCAGTGAGATGGCAGCACGGTAGCGGCCGGTGTGATTGTGTGCCGTCTGTTAATAATCCGCCAGCACTCTGTTGCAGGGTGGACCGGTCCAGTGAGATGGCAGCACGGTAGCGGCCGGTGTGATTGTGTGCCGTCTGTTAATGCTCCGCCAGCACTCTGTTGCAGGGTGGACTGGTCCAGTGAGATGGCAGCACGGTAGCGGCCGGTGTGATTGTGTGCCGTCTGTTAATGCTCCGCCAGCACTCTGTTGCAGGGTGGTCTGGTCCAGTGAGATGGCAGCACGGTAGCGGCCGGTGTGATTGTGTGCCGTCTGTTAATGCTCCGCCACTCTCTTGCAGGGTGGACCGGTCTAGTGAGATGGCAGCACGGTAGCGGCCGGTGTGATTGTGTGCCGTCTGTTAATGCTCCGCCACTCTCTTGCAGGGTGGACCGGTCCAGTGAGATGGCAGCACGGTAGCGGCCGGTGTGATTGTGTGCCGTCTGTTAATGCTCCGCCAGCACTCTGTTGCAGGGTGGACTGGTCCAGTGAGATGGCAGCACGGTAGCGGCCGGTGTGATTGTGTGCCGTCTGTTAATGCTCCGCCACTATCTTGCATGGTGGACCGGTCCAGTGAGATGGCAGCACGGTAGCGGCCAATGTGATTGTGTGCCGTCTGTTAATGCTCCACCACTCTCTTGTAGGGTGGACCGGTCCAGTGAGATGGCAGCACGGTAGCGGCCGGTGTGGTTGTGTGCCGTCTGTTAATGCTCCGCCACTCTCTTGCAGGGTGGACCGGTCCAGTGAGATGGCAGCACGGTAGCGGCCGGTGTGGTTGTGTGCCGTCTGTTAATGCTCCGCCAGCACTCTGTTGCAGGGTGGACCGGTCCAGTGAGATGGCAGCACGGTAGCGGTCGGTGTGGTTGTGTGCCGTCTGTTAATGCTCCGCCAGCACTCTGTTGCAGGGTGGACCGGTCCAGTGAGATGGCAGCACGGTAGCGGCCGGTGTGGTTGTGTGCCGTCTGTTAATGCTCCGCGACTCTCTTGCAAGGTGGACCGGTCCAGTGAGATGGCAGCACGGTAGCGGCCGGTGTGGTTGTGTGCCGTCTGTTAATGCTCCGCGACTCTCTTGTAGGGTGGACCGGTCCAGTGAGATGGCAGCACGGTAGCGGCCGGTGTGATTGTGTGCCGTCTGTTAATGCTCTGTCACTCTATTGCAGGGTGGACCGGTCCAGTGAGATGGCAGCACGGTAGTGGCCGGTGTGGTTGTGTGCCGTCTGTTAATGCTCCGCCACTCTCTTGCAGGGTGGACCGGTCCAGTGAGATGGCAGCACGGTAGTGGCCGGTGTGATTGTGTGCCGTCTGTTAATGCTCCGCCACTCTCTTGCAGGGTGGACCGGTCCAGTGAGATGGCAGCACGGTAGCGGCCGGTGTGGTTGTGTGCCGTCTGTTAATGCTCCGCCACTCTCTTGTAGGGTGGACCGGTCCAGTGAGATGGCAGCACGGTAGCGGCCGGTGTGATTGTGTGCCGTCTGTTAATGCTCCGCCACTCTCTTGTAGGGTGGACCGGTCCAGTGAGATGGCAGCACGGTAGTGGCCGGTGTGATTGTGTGCCGTCTGTTAATGCTCCGCCACTCTCTTGTAGGGTGGACCGGTCCAGTGAGATGGCAGCACGGTAGCGGCCGGTGTGGTTGTGTGCCGTCTGTTAATGCTCCGCCACTCTCTTGTAGGGTGGACCGGTCCAGTGAGATGGCAGCACGGTAGCGGCCGGTGTGGTTGTGTGCCGTCTGTTAATGCTCCGCCACTCTCTTGCAGGGTGGACCGGTCCAGTGAGATGGCAGCACGGTAGCGGCCGGTGTGATTGTGTGCCGTCTGTTAATGCTCCGCCACTCTCTTGCAGGGTGGACCGGTCCAGTGAGATGGCAGCACGGTAGCGGCCGGTGTGGTTGTGTGCCGTCTGTTAATGCTCCGCCACTCTCTTGCAGGGTGGACTGGTCCAGTGAGATGGCAGCACGGTAGCGGCCGGTGTGGTTGTGTGCCGTCTGTTAATGCTCCACCACTCTCTTGCAGGGTGGACCGGTCCAGTGAGATGGCAGCACGGTAGCGGCCGGTGTGATTGTGTTCCGTCTGTTAATGCTCCGCCAGCACTCTGTTGCAGGGTGGACCGGTCCAGTGAGATGGCAGCACGGTAGCGGCCGGTGTGATTGTGTTCCGTCTGTTAATGCTCCGCCAGCACTCTGTTGCAGGGTGGACCGGTCCAGTGAGATGGCAGCACGGTAGCGGCCGGTGTGATTGTGTTCCGTCTGTTAATGCTTCGCCAGCACTTTGTTGCAGGGTGGACCGGTCCAGTGAGATGGCAGCACGGTAGCGGCCGGTGTGATTGTGTGCCGTATGTTAATGCTCCGCCACTCTCTTGCAGGGTGGACCGGTCCAGTGAGATGGCAGCACGGTAGCGGCCGGTGTAATTGTGTGCCGTCTGTTAATGCTCCGCCACTCTCTTGCAGGGTGGACCGGTCCAGTGAGATGGCAGCACGGTAGCGGCCGGTGTGGTTGTGTGCCGTCTGTTAATGCTCCGCCACTCTGTTGCAGGGTGGACCGGTTCAGTGAGATGGCAGCACGGTAGCGGCCGGTGTGATTGTGTGCCGTCTGTTAATGCTCCGCCACTCTCTTGCAGGGTGGACCGGTAAAGTGAGATGGCAGCACGGTAGCGGCCGGTGTGATTGTGTGCCGTCTGTTAATGCTCCGCGACTCTCTTGTAGGGTGGACCGGTCCAGTGAGATGGCAGCACGGTAGCGGCCGGTGTGATTGTGTGCCGTCTGTTAATGCTCCACCACTCTCTTGTAGGGTGGACCGGTCCAGTGAGATGGCAGCACGGTAGCGGCCGGTGTGATTGTGTGCCGTCTGTTAATGCTCCACCACTCTCTTGTAGGGTGGACCGGTCCAGTGAGATGGCAGCACGGTAGCGGCCGGTGTGATTGTGTGCCGTCTGTTAATGCTCCACCACTCTCTTGTAGGGTGGACCGGTCCAGTGAGATGGCAGCACGGTAGCGGCCGGTGTGATTGTGTGCCGTCTGTTAATGCTCCACCACTCTCTTGCAGGGTGAACCGGTCCAGTGAGATGGCAGCACGGTAGCGGCCGGTGTGATTGTGTGCCGTCTGTTAATGCTCCACCACTCTCTTGCAGGGTGGACCGGTCCAGTGAGATGGCAGCACGGTGGCGGCCGGTGTGATTGTGTGCCGTCTGTTAATGCTCCACCACTCTCTTGTAGGGTGGACCGGTCCAGTGAGATGGCAGCACGGTAGCGGCCGGTGTGATTGTGTGCCGTCTGTTAATGCTCCACCACTCTCTTGTAGGGTGGACCGGTCCAGTGAGATGGCAGCACGGTAGCGGCCGGTGTGATTGTGTGCCGTCTGTTAATGCTCCACCACTCTCTTGCAGGGTGGACCGGTCCAGTGAGATGGCAGCACGGTAGCGGCCGGTGTGATTGTGTGCCGTCTGTTAATGCTCCACCACTCTCTTGCAGGGATGACCGGTCCAGTGAGATGGCAGCACGGTAGCGGCCGGTGTGATTGTGTGCCGTCTGTTAATGCTCCGCGACTCTCTTGTAGGTCGGACCGGTCCAGTGAGATGGCAGCACGGTAGCGGCCGGTGTGATTGTGTGCCGTCTGTTAATGCTCCGCGACTCTCTTGTAGGGTGGACCGGTCCAGTGAGATTGCAGCACGGTAGCGGCCGGTGTGATTGTGTGCCGTCTGTTAATGCTCCGCGACTCTCTTGTAGGGTGGACCGGTCCAGTGAGATGGCAGCACGGTAGCGGCCGTTGTGATTGTGTGCCGTCTGTTAATGCTCCGCGACTCTCTTGTAGGGTGGACCGGTCCAGTGAGATGGCAGCACGGTAGCGGCCGGTGTGATTGTGTGCCGTCTGTTAATGCTCCACCACTCTCTTGTAGGGTGGACCGGTCCAGTGAGATGGCAGCACGGTAGCGGCCGGTGTGATTGTGTGCCGTCTGTTAATGCTCCAATACTCTCTTGCAGGGTGGACCGGTCCAGTGAGATGGCAGCACGGTAGCGGCCGGTGTGATTGTGTGCCGTCTGTTAATGCTCCACCACTCTCTTGCAGGGTGGACCGGTCCAGTGAGATGGCAGCACGGTAGCGGCCGGTGTGATTGTGTGCCGTCTGTTAATGATCCACCAGCACTCTGTTGCAGGGTGGACCGGTCCAGTGAGATGGCAGCACGGTAGCGGCCGGTGTGATTGTGTGCCGTCTGTTAATGCTCCACCACTCTCTTGCAGGGTGGACCGGTCCAGTGAGATGGCAGCACGGTAGCGGCCGGTGTGATTGTGTGCCGTCTGTTAATGCTCCGCCAGCACTCTGTTGCGGGGTGGACCGGTCCAGTGAGATGGCAGCACGGTAGCGGCCGGTGTGATTGTGTGCCGTCTGTTAATGCTCCACCACTGTCTTGCAGGGTGGACCGGTTCAGTGAGATGGCAGCACGGTAGCGGCCGGTGTGATTGTGTGCCGTCTGTTAATGCTCCACCACTCTCTTGTAGGGTGGACCGGTCCAGTGAGATGGCAGCACGGTAGCGGCCGGTGTGATTGTGTGCCGTCTGTTAATGCTCCACCACTCTCTTGCAGGGTGGACCGGTCCAGTGAGATGGCAGCACGGTAGCGGCCGGTGTGATTGTGTGCCGTCTGTTAATGCTCCACCAGCACTCTGTTGCAGGGTGGACCGGTCCAGTGAGATGGCAGCACGGTAGCGGCCGGTGTGATTGTGTGCCGTCTGTTAATGCTCCACTAGCACTCTGTTGCAGGGTGGACCGGTCCAGTGAGATGGCAGCACGGTAGCGGCCGGTGTGATTGTGTGCCGTCTGTTAATGCTCCGTCACTCTGTTGCAGGGTGGACCGGTCCAGTGAGATGGCAGCACGGTAGCGGCCGGTGTGATTGTGTGCCGTCTGTTAATGCTCCACCACTGTCTTGCAGGGTGGACCGGTTCAGTGAGATGGCAGCACGGTAGCGGCCGGTGTGATTGTGTGCCGTCTGTTAATGCTCCGCCACTCTCTTGCAGGGTGGACCGGTCCAGTGAGATGGCAGCACGGTAGCGGCCGGTGTGATTGTGTGCCGTCTGTTAATGCTCTGTCACTCTCTTGCAGGGTGGACCGGTCCAGTGAGATGGCAGCACGGTAGCGGCCGGTGTGATTGTGTGCCGTCTGTTAATGCTCCGCCACTCTCTTGCAGGGTGGACCGGTCCAGTGAGATGGCAGCACGGTAGCGGCCGGTGTGATTGTGTGCCGTCTGTTAATGCTCCGCCACTCTCTTGCAGGGTGGACCGGTCCAGTGAGATGGCAGCACGGTAGCGGCCGGTGTGATTGTGTTCCGTCTGTTAATGCTCTGTCACTCTCTTGCAGGGTGGACCGGTCCAGTGAGATGGCAGCACGGTAGCGGCCGGTGTGATTGTGTGCCGTCTGTTAATGCTCCGCCACTCTCTTGCAGGGTGGACCGGTCCAGTGAGATGGCAGCACGGTAGCGGCCGGTGTGATTGTGTGCCGTCTGTTAATGCTCCACCAGCACTCTGTTGCAGGGTGGACCGGTCCAGTGAGATGGCAGCACGGTAGCGGCCGGTGTGATTGTGTGCCGTCTGTTAATGCTCCGCCACTCTCTTGCAGGGTGGACCGGTCCAGTGAGATGGCAGCACGGTAGCGGCCGGTGTGATTGTGTGCCGTCTGTTAATGCTCTGTCACTCTCTTGCAGGGTGGACCGGTCTAGTGAGATGGCAGCACGGTAGCGGCCGGTGTGATTGTGTGCCGTCTGTTAATGCTCCGCCACTCTCTTGCAGGGTGGACCGGTCCAGTGAGATGGCAGCACGGTAGCGGCCGGTGTGATTGTGTGCCGTATGTTAATGCTCTGCCACTCTCTTGCAGGGTGGACCGGTCCAGTGAGATGGCAGCACGGTAGCGCCGGTGTGATTGTGTGCCGTCTGTTAATGCTCTGTCACTCTCTTGCAGGGTGGACCGGTCCAGTGAGATGGCAGCACGGTAGCGCCGGTGTGATTGTGTGCCGTCTGTTAATGCTCCGCCACTCTCTTGTAGGGTGGACCGGTCCAGTGAGATGGCAGCACGGTAGCGGCCGGTGTGATTGTGTGCCGTCTGTTAATGCTCCACCACTCTCTTGCAGGGTGGACCGGTCCAGTGAGATGGCAGCACGGTAGCGGCCGGTGTGATTCTGTGCCGTCTGTTAATGCTCCTCCACTCTCTTGCAGGATGGACCGGTCCAGTGAGATGGCAGCACGGTAGCGGCCGGTGTGATTGTGTGCCGTCTGTTAATGCTCCACCACTCTCTTGCAGGGTGGACCGGTCCAGTGAGATGGCAGCACGGTAGCGGCCGGTGTGATTGTGTGCCGTCTGTTAATGCTCCACCACTCTCTTGCAATGTGGACCGGTCCAGTGAGATGGCAGCACGGTAGCGGCCGGTGTGATTGTGTGCCGTCTGTTAATGCTCCACCACTCTCTTGCAGGGTGGACCGGTCCAGTGAGATGGCAGCACGGTAGCGGCCGGTGTGATTGTGTGCCGTCTGTTAATGCTCCGCCACTCTCTTGTAGGGTGGACCGGTCCAGTGAGATGGCAGCACGGTAGCGGCCGGTGTGATTGTGTGCCGTCTGTTAATGCTCTGTCACTCTCTTGCAGGATGGACCGGTCCAGTGAGATGGCAGCACGGTAGCGGCCGGTGTGATTGTGTGCCGTCTGTTAATGCTCCGCCACTCTCTTGTAGGGTGGACCGGTCCAGTGAGATGGCAGCACGGTAGCGGCCGGTGTGGTTGTGTGCCGTCTGTTAATGCTCTGTCACTCTGTTGCAGGGTGGACCGGTCCAGTGAGATGGCAGCACGGTAGCGGCCGGTGTGGTTGTGTGCCGTCTGTTAATGCTCTGTCACTCTGTTGCAGGGTGGACCGGTCCAGTGAGATGGCAGCACGGTAGCGGCCGGTGTGGTTGTGTGCCGTCTGTTAATGCTCTGCAACTCTGTTGCAGGGTGGACCGGTCCAGTGAGATGGCAGCACGGTAGCGGCCGGTGTGGTTGTGTGCCGTCTGTTAATGCTCCGCCACTCTCTTGCAGGGTGGACCGGTCCAGTGAGATGGCAGCACGGTAGCGGCCGGTGTGATTGTGTGCCGTCTGTTAATGCTCCGCCACTCTCTTGTAGGGTGGACCGGTCCAGTGAGATGGCAGCACGGTAGCGGCCGGTGTGATTGTGTTCCGTCGGTTAATGCTCTGTCACTCTCTTGCAGGGTGGACCGGTCCAGTGAGATGGCAGCACGGTAGCGGCCGGTGTGATTGTGTGCCGTCTGTTAATGCTCTGCGACTCTCTTGTAGGGTGGACCGGTCCAGTGAGATGTAAGCACGGTAGCGGCCGGTGTGATTGTGTTCCGTCTGTTAATGCTCCGCCAGCACTCTGTTGTAGGGTGGACTGGTCCAGTGAGATGGCAGCACGGTAGCGCCGGTGTGATTGTGTGCCGTCTGTTAATGCTCCACCACTCTGTTGTAGGGTGGACCGTTCCAGTGAGATGGCAGCACGGTAGCGGCCGGTGTGATTGTGTTCCGTCTGTTAATGCTCCGCCAGCACTCTGTTGCAGGGTGGACCGGTCCAGTGAGATGTAAGCACGGTAGCGGCCGGTGTGATTGTGTTCCGTCTGTTAATGCTCCGCCAGCACTCTGTTGTAGGGTGGACTGGTCCAGTGAGATGGCAGCACGGTAGCGCCGGTGTGATTTTGTGCCGTCTGTTAATGCTCCACCACTCTGTTGTAGGGTGGACTGGTCCAGTGAGATGGCAGCACGGTAGCGGCCGGTGTGATTGTGTACCGTCTGTTAATGCTCCACCACTCTGTTGTAGGGTGGACTGGTCCAGTGAGATGGCAGCATGGTAGCGCCGGTGTGATTGTGTGCCGTCTGTTAATGCTCCACCACTCTGTTGCAGGGTGGACCGGTCCAGTGAGATGGCAGCACGGTAGCGGCCGGTGTGATTGTGTGCCGTCTGTTAATGCTCCGCCACTCTGTTGCAGGGTGGACCGGTCCAGTGAGATGGCAGCACGGTAGCGGCCGGTGTGATTGTGTTCCGTCTGTTAATGCTCCGTCACTCTGTTGCAGGGTGGACCGGTCCAGTGAGATGGCAGCACGGTAGCGGCCGGTGTGATTGTGTGCCGTCTGTTAATGCTCTGTCACTCTCTTGCAGGGTGGACCGGTCCAGTGAGATGGCAGCACGGTAGCGGCCGGTGTGATTGTGTTCCGTCTGTTAATGCTCCGTCACTCTGTTGCAGGGTGGACCGGTCCAGTGAGATGGCAGCACGGTAGCGGCCGGTGTGATTGTGTGCCGTCTGTTAATGCTCCGCCACTCTCTTGCAGGATGGACCGGTCCAGTGAGATGGCAGCACGGTAGCGGCCGGTGTGCGATTGTGTGCCGTCTGTTAATGCTCCGCCACTCTCTTGCAGGGTGGACCGGTCCAGTGAGATGGCAGCACGGTAGCGGCCGGTGTGATTGTGTGCCGTCTGTTAATGCTCCGCCACTCTCTTGCAGGATGGACCGGACCAGTGAGATGGCAGCACGGTAGCGGCCGGTGTGATTGTGTTCCGTCTGTTAATGCTCCGCCACTCTCTTGCAGGGTGGACCGGTCCAGTGAGATGGCAGCACGGTAGCGGCCGGTGTGATTGTGTTCCGTCTGTTAATGCTCTGTCACTCTCTTGCAGGGTGGACCGGACCAGTGAGATGGCAGCACGGTAGCGGCCGGTGTGATTGTGTTCCGTCTGTTAATGCTCTGTCACTCTCTTGCAGGGTGGTCCGGTCCAGTGAGATGGCAGCACGGTAGCGGCCGGTGTGATTGTGTGCCGTCTGTTAATGCTCTGTCACTCTCTTGCAGGGTGGACCGGTCCAGTGAGATGGCAGCACGGTAGCGGCCGGTGTGATTGTGTGCCGTCTGTTAATGCTCTGTCACTCTCTTGCAGGTTGGACCGGTCCAGTGAGATGGCAGCACGGTAGCGGCCGGTGTGATTGTGTGCCGTCTGTTAATGCTCTGTCACTCTCTTGTAGGGTGGACCGGTCCAGTGAGATGGCAGCACGGTAGCGGCCGGTGTGATTGTGTGCCGTCTGTTAATGCTCCTCCACTCTCTTGTAGGGTGGACCGGTCCAGTGAGATGGCAGCACGGTAGCGGCCGGTGTGATTGTGTTCCGTCTGTTAATGCTCTGTCACTCTCTTGCAGGGTGGACAGGTCCAGTGAGATGGCAGCACGGTAGCGGCCGGTGTGATTGTGTGCCGTCTGTTAATGCTCTGTCACTCTCTTGCAGGGTGGACCGGTCCAGTGAGATGGCAGCACGGTAGCGGCCGGTGTGCTCGAAGGCCTGTAAATGTACGAATGGCGATGTACCTATTCGCCAGTCGGCTGTCGTCGGCTGTGTGCTCCCGCCGCTCCCCGGCTCCTCCCCGGGCCGTGGCTCCCCCGCCTCCAGTGGAGCCCTCGCATTGCAGCGCGTTTCCCGTCGCCTCCACCTCCGCCACCGCCTCCACCGCCGCGGTCGTCGAGCCACCCAAGGACTCCACCCTGCTCCGCGGCTGCCTCACCCGCGCGTCCGTGGGGCCCTGTGACCGCGCCCACCGCTGTGACGGCAAAGTGCCTTCCGCCACCAAACACCGCGTCCGGTTCGCCAACACCTTCCCGCGCGTCAACCGCAAAAAGGTGGGTGAGAGAAGTAAGAGACTAAGGTGATGTAACTTGGTATACCAGTGTACACTTTGCTCGATATTGAGTAATTTGGTTTTATATTATACATCTAAATAAATTACATCCAAATCATCCAATATTGTACGTAAATCAGCAATCACCCAAAACTCTACTTATTTACAGCCGTTTAAATGGCTCAATCAAACACAACTTTATTCTAATCGAAAAATTAAAAATTTCAATGATGAACGGTGCATTTTTTTAAAGTCCTTTCTTCACCAATTTTTCGTGGAAAAGACTACAAACCAAGCCCAATTTAACAACACTAAAAACTTCGAAATCGCTATAAAATTGCAGAAAGAGTTGCTATATAAAAAAGCTTTAGTGTACTAAACAAGTACAAATGTTCAAACAAGGTACCTAATTTGGTATTTGATGATGATTTTAGGTATTTACAGCCCTTGCTGCCACTGTACCTCGAAACCACTGTGCAGTCATGACACTATACATGCCCACCATAAAACCAAAAGGAAAGAATAACAAAAATTTTAAAAAGAAAAATAAATTTCATAACCAATGTAAATAGTTACTTAAAATCATTAAAAATGAATAACTTTTATCGAAGAGTAAGATCTTTTATTTAAATATTTAATCTATATATAAATGCGAAATTCCGATCAACGCACAGACCAAACCTTAGCACCTAGAAGCATGAGATTTTGCATACATACTCCTCTCATAGCGTAGGCAGACAATAAGAAGCGATTTTACAAAATTCCAAATGGGCTCCGCCCCACAGAAGGTCAAAGTTAGCATGGAGTTCGTATAGGAATAATAATTTGTTTTTGATTTTTGTTTACATTATTACAGATGAGAACTATTTGAAATTTCAGTAGTTGTCTGCAATTTATTTAATCATCAGCTGTTAGAACAAAAGTTTACTAAGGTTATTTCGGACCATATAAACATCATAGTTGTGTGTCAGTGAAATTAACCTAATTTATTGTGGCATTTAAGTTTTATAAACTTCTAACATATGTGTGATTAGTATTGAAGAAATTAGAATTGAACTTAGTATTTATTGCATTTTAATTTTTAAGAATTTACGAATCTTAGGAACTACCAAATTAACATTAAATTACTTGAAACTTTGACCACAGGTTTGTCTTGCCTTTTAGGTGCTCACTAATAAATGATTTTGCAAAATTCCCTCTGGGCTCCGCCCCACAGGCTTTCAAAATTACAATATAATTCCATCCACATGACCAAACTTATAGTAGATGCCAAAATTAGAGAGACTGGAGGCAGGTAGTCCTGGCAGGTTCTAATCCTTTGTTGTCAAAA
>JAQYXR010001778.1:0-24931 GCA_030545055.2 Neoaliturus tenellus | reverse complement strand
GAAGTAAAAGCCAAAAGAGGACATGAAGTTGTATCAACTGCTAGTGAAGAGGAAAAAGAAGAAGAGACAAGGGAAGGTCCGTCAAACATAAGCTTATTGGGTGAAAACATTCATAACAAAGGACCTTTAGGAAGGAAATACATGGTAAAAATGTTACTCGGAACAATTCCTAATAAGAATTACCATAGTTATGGAGCGAGATTAACAGAAGACGGTTTAATGATAGGTAATAGCCCGTTAAACGTTGACGAACATGATAATATTGTCATTGGTGATCAAAGGTATAAGGGCACAAAAGGATTATTTGAATTATTATTTGAAAATAAGCCTTCAGTATCGGTAGTGAAAGAAAAAGACATGGAAGCATATAAAAATATTTTGGAACAGACAAATGCATATAGGAGAAAGTATTTACCTGACCAGCCTCCTTTTAGATCTAAGTCTTTAAAATATAAAGAATTTGTATCCAAGTTAATACCAACTAGAAGACAAACAATGCCGTTAACACAAAGAAAACCTGTAAAACGAAGATTTATGGCATCCACTTTGGATGTAAGTGCTCAGGAACGAAGAAAAAGAAGTAAGTCCGTTACGGGTACAGGTTTAATGAAGAAACTATATAACACAAATGTGATTTATTACAATAATATCAATAAATTGGTGGATAGAATGAAACTAATACATGAAGCTAAAGAAGCGGGTCATACTGGATTGGAAAACGAATGGGTGGCTTTAGTGGATGAACTCCGAAACCGTGGGGTAATCTCATAAAAATGCGTTACTCCCTAGAATACTATTCAGTTGCACCATGAGTGTCGACAAGTTCGGACGTTACTCATCGGATGGGTTATATTATGCCAATAGTTTAAAAAGAAGTGCTGGTTTACCACAAACACCTGATGGAGATTATGATATGAGTAATAAAAGGTTAAAAAACATAAAAGATCCTACGGATGAAAACGATGCAATAAATCTAAAAATATTAAAGGAAAAGATATCGCCAACATTAAAACTACAAAATAACACATATGACGCAGAAGATCATAGAATTATCAACGTTGGTAAACCAAATCAAAACGGTGATGCGATAAACAAAGGTTATTTGTCATCTGAATTAAAAAATACGTTAAAATTCAATGGGAAAACGTATAGTGCCAACAATAAACGTATATCCAACGTAGATGACCCTAAAGATGCAAAAGACAGCGTAAATAGACGCTATTTACATTCTTTGATACCTGAAAAGACAAAAGATGGATTTTCTTTTTATAAATTTGTTATTAACGATATAGGTTATCCAAAAAATGAAAATGATGCTGTAAATCTCAAATATATAAAAGATCATTGTGTCATACGTGATGTGGGAGTTATCGATTGTCTTGGCAATTGTTTGGCGAATGTAAAAGATGGTTCAGCACCATCTGATGGTGCAACAGTGGGTCAAATGAAAGAGACTTTAAAACAAGAAACAACTGGATTTGCAAAACGAGATGAAGTATTATCAAAGCAAGGGGATGACTTTATTCAAGGTAATGAAAAATTTCGTTTATTGACATACAAAAACGCTTATTGGGATTGCAGGCATGGAAGGTTATCAAATGTGTCATGGGGTCATGCAGATAGAGACGCGGCTGCCTTAGGACAAACAGTACATCTAGATCCAAATAATTACTATGCGTTTTTTATATGTAGTAATAAAAAATTAACAAACATGGCGCAAGGAAGAGAAGCAAATGATGCTGCAACTGTAGGACAGGCTATCACATTATCACAAATGGATAGCAAAGTGTATACTTGTAATAATAAACGTATAACAGACCTTAAAGACCCTGAACATGTGGATAATGCTGTCACTGTTAATTTTCTTGTAAAAGTTTTAGGAAATGCATTATTTGATGTATACAATCTTATTGGTATTCATTCAGGTCGTACTCCTTTGTTGGAATCTGAGAGAGGTACTTGGATTAAACGGGAAATTGTTCAAAACTATTTTATCAACCCTCGTACAAAAAAGTTTAGATCATCGGATTGGGGTGATTTTGATATTTAATAAAAGAACACAATAAACGACTTCATTTATGTCCAACTTGTCATAGAGGTAACACATAAGTTGTACATTGCGATTATAAAAGGACAATAATGACGTTCCAGTACATCAGTCCATATAGAGACACTGTAAGGAGAGGAGGTGGGATCACGTCCACAGCGGTTTCTCTGTTAAGTAAAGCTTTAAAACGAATTCCAGTAGGATCCATAGTAAATAGAGCAATAGACGCATTACCATACGAATTTCATATACCGGGAGGTTATCAGTATTGCGGACCAGGAACTAAATTGAAAAAACGACTGGAAAGAGGCGATCCTGGCATAAATAAGTTAGATCAGGCTTGTAAAGAACACGATATCGCATATTCCACGTTTGCCGATTCAAAAAATAGATCAATAGCTGACAAAAAGCTTGCGGACATAGCTTGGCAACGAGTAAAATCAAGTGACGCTAGCATAGCAGAAAAAGCAGCAGCTTTAGCAGTAACAGCAGGTATGAAGGCTAAAACAGCAGTAGGAGGTGGAAGAAGGAGGAGAAGGAGAGTAAAAAGGAGGTCAACCACAAGAAAACATGGAGGAAATATAAAAAGAAGACGACGATCTACAAGAAAAGGCAGGAAGAAGCCCACCGTGTGGTCAATGGTAAAAAACGGGGCAGGTCTTTACCTAAGACCTTATCGTGCATATTAAATGAAAGAAATCAATTGGTCATACCACATAAAGCATTAACCAATATTGAATTATTTAAATATATTTCCTGTTTAAAAATACCATTTTTCCGCGGTGTGTTTATGAAAGACAGTTTACCAAAGAAAATGTGGCAAAATGAGACTGGAATTGTAAATTTGGATAATACTGAAGGGCCTGGCACCCATTGGGTTTGTTATAAGAAACTAAATAACAATGTATATTATTTTGATAGTTTCGGTAATTTGCCACCACCAAAAGAACTTCAAAATTACTTTAAATCTGCTAAAAACATATATTATAACTATAAAAGAGAACAACCTGATAATACTTCAATATGCGGCCATTTATGTTTGGAATTTCTAGCTAAAAGTATCAGTCACTATTGAGATGTCTTCCTATACGGTATCATTAACAGGAAAATCGTCCACTTTACGAAGTATCCTTTTTCCAGCGTTACGCTTGCAAAAAGGAAGGTTTTGGGAGGCGGCACTATTGGATTTTACAACTTACAACTCTATCCCCAATGTTACGGAAGGTAAAAATAACGTATTGCATTATTATAAGGGAAAGGATGCCAGTGGAAAATTTACAGACTTACAAGAGTGCAGGTTACCCACAGGTTCTTATGAAATTGATCATATAAATGAATTTTTGCAAACTAAAATGGGAAAAGACAATATAACATTAAAAGGTAATAATAATACGATGAAAGCTGAAATTACTTCCAAATATTATATAGATTTCACTCAACCAAACTCAATTGGTGATTTATTAGGATTTTCCAACGATGAGCCTGTTTTAGAACCAGATGTAACACATTCCGGTAAGAAAACAGTAACAATATTAAAAGTCAATAGTATAGACATAACTTGTAACATTATACAAGGTGCTTACAGGGATGGGGCTAACACCCACATCATACATACTTTTTACCCAAGTGTACCACCTGGATTTAAAATTGTTGAAAAGCCACAAAACCTGGTATATCTACCGTTGAACACCACTTTCATTTCAGACATCGTGTTGAGCGTATTGGATCAAGACGGTAACTTGGTAGACTTCAGAGAAGAGCCTATTACGATTAGATTACATTTAAAATCGACACTTTAATACAAAACCATGGGTTTAACATTTAAAAGCGAACAACCTACGGGAAACCGCATTAGTAGCTCTTCAGCTGTGGAGGAGTTAACACGCGAGAACATTCGTTTCTTAGAGAGAATTGGATTAAAATTAACCGAGTATGGATATACTGGATATAGCGCAGGGTCCAACATTCGACGAAACCCTATGGGAAAAAGAATATCACACCCACAACCCTTACACTTCATCGAAATTAAACAATAACGATGAAATTCGTATTCCCATACAAAATCAAGACATTTACACACTACCATGTGAAAGTTACTTGTATATTGAAGGACAAGTTACTAAAAAGGACGGTACTACTACTGGTACAACAGTTCCATTTATAAATAATCCCATGGCTTTCCTGTTTGATGAAATTAGATATGAAATATCAGGTGTAACAGTTGATTCTACTAAAAAAGTAGGTATTGCAACAACTTTAAAGGGATTAACATCTATATCACCTAATGAAACCAATTTAATACAACCTGCAGGATGGGTTTTACCTGCAAAAGACACAATCACTCCAGATACAAATGGAAATTTTGATTTTCATATTCCGTTACGTTTGTTGCTTGGTTTTGCTGAAGATTATAGGAAAATAATATTAAACGTTAAACAAGAATTAGTTTTGTTGAGATCTTCAAACGATAAAGATATTATTAAAGCTCCAGACGGTACAACAGATGCAACTTTAGAATGGAAATTAACATTAGACAAAATTGTATGGAGAGTTCCACATGTAAAATTAGCTGACGAGCATAGAATGCTACTATTAAGAAAGTTAAAGGCTGATCGTGATATTGTAATTCCTTTTAGAAGTTGGGAATTTCATGAACATCCCAGCTTGCCAACTACGGATCGACACACTTGGACAGTTAAAACATCTAATTATGTGGAACGAGCCAGGTATATTATATTTGGTTTACAAACAGGCAGAAGAGACACCATCACCAAACATGCAGGCCAATTTGATCATTGCAACTTGAAAAATATTAAAGTTTATTTAAATTCACAATTTTTTCCATACGATAATTTAAATGTGTCATTCGCTAATAAAAAGTACAGCATATTGTACGATATGTATGCAAGATTCCAAAGTTCATATTATGGTAAAACGAATGCACCTTTACTATCACCAGAAAAATACTTAGATGGTTACCCTATAGTTGTAATCGATTGTTCTAAACAAAATGAATCGGTAAAATCATCAAGTGTAGATATAAAAATAGAAATGGAATTCAACGCGCCTATATCGGCTAATACAACTGCATACTGTTTAATTCTACATGATAAAATCGTAACATACACACCTTTAACTGGAATTGTTAAAAATGTATTGTAAAAGACCGGTTTTCCTACATTCCAATGCATTCCGCGAGTATAAAAGCAGAGCGTTCAGCTCGCTCCTCATCAGTTTGTTGCCTGTTGTTGTATGGGTAGCATCTTATTCAATATGGCTTCTCCTAGTGGTACACAAGAAAATGTAGTAGATATTGAGAAAGAGATATCCGACTTTTTAGATCTTCAAGGTCAACCGGAGGGAGATGAACACAACGCTTGCGGACAACTCCACGCCAGTAATAATATTGAGGAAAAAGGTAAAGAAGAAAGAACGCACACAAGAGGAAAAGGGATATTGAAGATAATATTTCTCCTAACATATTAAGTGAGGTATTCTTGCGAATATTTTACCCAATCTCTTCCAGTTTGGACAAAAGTGTTTAATCGGTGTTATGAAATCTACAGATTATTCCCCTACTGTAATTTTAACTCATGGACCCAAAATGATTTTGTTTACGGACACTGCTTGGGAATCGTTTATGAAACACTTGCATCTGCTAGAATGCTATTTAAGTAGTAACATGTTTGGAAGAAAGACAAGAGTAGCCTTTTGGATTCAAATGTGGAAATCGATATTGTTAAACATCGTGGTGATCATCAGTTGCGGTTTAGAGACACAACAAGACATGATAACAAGATTCAACTTAATCGAGAAGAGTTTTTTATTCTAACTTGTGCAACTGAACCAATAACGAGGTACTTGAGACAACTGGTGTTTTCAAGTTCAATTATTAAAGATTATCTGGAAGACACTTTGGACAAACAACCGGACGCACCTATATTGTACGGACCTGTAGATACTTCTATATTCAATAGGGTTCCTCATGAAGTACAAATGTGGAGACAATTGGAAAAGTACGCTCAACTACATAAGAAATCAGTAAAACGTGAAAAAGAGGAAGAAGAAGGAGGAGAAGAATCAAGTGTTAGTGATGAAAATGAAAACAAGGAAAATGTAAAGATGGAAACCTAAATGACAATTAACTACACAGCAATGGTTAATTTTTAAAACAATGTCAAACACTTTGTGGGGTTAGGCCTACCGGGACGGTGCCCACGTTAAATATACACCAACGCGCCAACAACTGTACGGCCGGGTATAAAAGTCGTACCTACCGTGGTGTGGAAATCAGTTGACCTTTGGACTTCGTCATGAGCAGACGAGTGATCTTCGCAATGGACAAGGAAGAAGAACAAGTAAAGTCCAAACCTGGTATAATTGAGTTCCAAGCGTTTCGGGGTAATGATGATAGATTTATCATAAAAGAACTTGTGTTTTTCGACATCAATACAAGTGTTCCTTATTCGTTTTTATTTAAACCACCATGTTCTTATTCATCTTTAACCAGTAAAGCCGCTACTACCAACAGATGGATTTCAAAACACTTCCATCATATCGATTGGTATGATGGTTTTACAAGTTACACGGACTTGTATCACATTATGCATCACTTTTCAGACAAGTTTACCAATATTTACACAAAGGGGCTGGAAAAGAAAAGATGGATCGAAGGATTTACTCATGTTCCGGTTAATGATGTGGATTTGGATAAAAACTACAAGTATACGATGGAAAATGTTTGTATTTGTACTAAAAGTCAGAACATGAAAAAGATAGACATTGCGCTTTAAAAAACGCCTATAAACTCGCATCTTACCTTCAAAGTGGGGAAATGGGGAGTGGTGGGGGTAACGGGGGTTATATAAGTGAGGAGCAGACCGGGACCTGGCATGAGTATTACTCGAGATTCCGAGACGACACATCTCCCAGCAAGAAGACGAGAAGACGATCTATAACTTGACCATGGCATCTCACCAGTTCCTGCAAACTTTGGTTGAGCAGTTCAATGCTCACTCCAAATCTACCATACTACCCGTCAAGAAGTGTTCCGAACTTAAAGACGAGAAGCACTACATTATCCACGCCATGAAGAAGATGGAGACTACAGTTGGAGAGGCCATCTGCTGCAGTCTTAGCGAGGCACCATTCACTCCGGGGGATGAGCCCAAGTTCCAAGTCTACCTGCCGAAACGGTTCGTCCATCTCCTCCAGAACGAGGATCTGCGCTCCATCCAACCCGGCTGTCTCTACCTGGTTTCCCACGGTTGCACGGTTAGCAATTCACCGAGTTGACCATCCACATCGCCGACAAGCAGCAGTGTTAGATTTAAGTTTACTGTTGTACATATGTTATTGTAATGTTTTATAAATAAATAAACCATAAAAGACAAAAAAGAATACAAAAAGACGAAAAATGCAACATATCAATATGTGAAGTTTGTCACATATTGATATGTTGCATTTTTTTTAAACTTCGCGGGTGACCTTAACCTTTGACCTTTGCATTTCATAGTTACCCCCACCACCACGCTACAAGTCAAACCTGCTTGAATGCAAAACACCCCCACCACTTTTTCATATACCTCCAAGTGCTGTGCCTCGTCTTCATTTCAACTCCAGCAGCCAACCGAACAACATCAGTATGTCTCTGAACGTAAGCTGTGCCAGCTATGAGGAGGTGACGATCAAACGCAACAGGAGCTGAACGACTTGTACAAGGAGTTGCAGCTGATGGTGGCAAGAGGCTACCGTATAAACGTGCAAGTCTACGCTTGCAATATACGGAATCTTCGGCAGCCGAAGGAAGAGCCTGGACATTCCTCTTCAACGACAGCTTCCTCACCGGCGTCGATGAAGACCGAACCAGACAACTTGGATTACTTCAGCTGACTAGCGGTTGTCTTCCTTGTCCTTACAATTGTAGAATATGTTTATTTCTTTATTATATTAAAGAAGTAAAAAGAGCAAAGCCACCTATCTTGTTACTGACATATATGCTCAGTAACAAGATAGGGTTTTTTTTTAAAACACAATTTGAATGACCTTGAAACTTCCCCCTCCACTGATTCGCTACCCCCACCACTTCACTGTTGATATACATGAGACAACATAATTAGATACCTCATTCCTTCTTCAACGGCCAAACCTACAACATCAACAATGGCTAACCTACCAACAGATGAAAGATGTCCTCACGCATGCTGTGACTTCGTACACGAGTTAGAGAAGAGGATGCAAGAGAGGGCGATAAGAAGAAAGCAGATCCACTCAGAAAATATCATGATAGTAAACGGCTATCTTTTGTTGTTCGGCCTTATCATGGTTGTACTGTTCATACTGTACGGCATAGTTACATGCGTCGGCAAGGTTGCAGAAGAAAACGCTCGCCACCATCAGTTGGAAGATTTCAATGTTACTTTCTAGGTTTTCCTTTTTTAAAACTCCATTTGGATGACCTTGAACTTTCCCCCTCCACTCCTTCCTTTTTTTAAAACCCAATTTAAATGATCTTGAAATTTCCCCTCTACTTTTCAATAATGTTACAACTGACTGCAGCTCACCTCATTCCTTGCTTGGCTGCCATGGTGGAAGGAACTCTTTCTCAAGTTGACTCCACTACGGACGAAGCATTTCCCTTGCGGTGGACTGTTCATTTACAGGATGCGACAGAAGTGGAAGTCTTGTATCAAAAATTACTCAATGTATTCAACGGGAACCCTGGACCTCTTGAATGTAGAATGGATTTGAATTTTGATGCAACCAGGGTCGGCACAGAACCTTCAACTTCAAGCCAGCCTCAGCAACGAGATTTTACACATTTATACACTCCAATATCACCGGAAGGTGTAACTGTCTGCGAGGCTGACTCAACTACACGTTATGTTCAGCCGAAGCCTTGGGTGTTGATTATTAACAATGTGTACAAAGTGGAATTGGTATGTAATAGATTAAAGGAGTTGATGGTACAAGATCCAGGCCTGCGCTTTCAAATAGATATACATTTCATCTGGAGAGCACCTGCACGGGGCTCTTCGTCTGACAGCTCTCCAAGTACGACGGACGAGGAGGACGACTAGTCATCTTTTTTAAAACTCCGTTTGAATGACCTTGACCTTTCCCCCTCCACTGAGTTTATTTAAGGTGCACTCTCACTGACTACAGCATCATTTCATCGCGCACCTTCACCGCAGCAACATGGAGAGTCAACTCAACTACTGTTGCGAACAGAAATGTTTTTCATGGCCGAATGGCATTGATGTGGTGGATGGCCTGGCTTGTAGAACATGTGAAGCTTTTGGTCAGTGCATGTGTAAGTGCAAGTCTTGGAAGAAGCCGAAACCGAAGTTGAAGACATTCCATGTGTACCAAATGAGAGGGCATAAGTACACTTGTTGCCCTGAACGTTGCATTGAATTCAAACTAAAACAGCTAACTGGCTGCAAATTGTGCAACAATCATTTTGCAGGTTTTTGCAAACATTATTTAGGAGCGTGTCAATACAGATCAACTTGGCATACAGAAGCACTCACTATCAATGAAATCGCTATAGACTCACAAGAGTAGTCTTTCTACTCTTTGACTTTTTTAAAACTCCGTTTGAATAACCTTGAAATTTCCCCCACCACTTCCCCATATATCTAGAGTACGCAGGGCCCGGAGGTCAGTCGCTCGGCGGCTGTCGTAGTGTGCACATCCGTGTTGTGCAGTCTGCTGTGCAGTTTTGATTTTAACCAGTTCAAGGTCATCACACTTAAACTCTGGCAAAAACGTCAAGCTGTTAAAGACAATCCTAAGTCCCAGGTTCACAGTCAACCTCAAGGTCATCACACTTTAACATGTAAATTTAAGGTAGCACCAAAACGGTGCTACCTAGCTTGACATTTTCAAGTTTCCCGAGGTCATCACAGTTCCCCCACCACTTCCCATATACCTAGAGTGCGCGGGGCTGGACAGTCAGTCGCTCGGTGTCTGTCGTAGGGTGCGCATCGCGGTTACAGTAATGATGAAACGCGGGAGTTGTATCGGTTCAAGGTCACTTGAGCGGTGTCACATGGCGGTTTAGGCAGAGTCACGTTGCAAACTTTGAGTTTCCTCGGCACTTTTGCTGTTTCTCGTCTAATTTCGCTCCAAGTTGTCAAGGTCATTGAAACCTGACTAAAACTCGGAGCGTAGTGCGAGAAACAGCAAAAGTGCCTAAAAATTTTAGGTTTCAGCGTGACCTTGACCTTTGTGACATCGATGACGTCATAATGGTGACGTAAGGGGTGATGACGTCATCGCCACGTCATTTCTGCAACGTCATGGGTGTGACGTCACAGAATGACGTAATTGGTGATGACGTCATCGATTGCGTCATCGATGACGTCATCGATGACGTCATCGGTGGGGTCATTGACCTCGATGACGTCATCGCTCAGGTGACCTTGAACTGAGCCAGCTCCCGCGTTTCTCCACTACTACTAACTCACCATTGTCCAGTATTATTTTATGTGTTATAAAACTATCGCTACTCATGAAATTGTGTGAGGATTTTACATAGGAGGAAAACAATTAAGGGATTTTAATAATACTATAATTTAGAACTCGTATGTTATCCTTCCTTGCTGGTAATCTTTTTACAATAAATCTTATACTTTTTTTTGTGAACAAAATTCACCGACTATAGCAGTTACTTACCGTAAGGCCTCCCTCAGTATTGTCCTTCAAAAATATAATTTTACTATAGTGTTTCAAAATGCAAAATATTTAATAATAACCTAATAAGATATCTTTATTCAATTGTCTTAAAAATCTGCATTTTTGTAAATATTACCATTTAAAATCAAATTTACTTTCCATAAAAAATTTAGCAGAAAGGTTTTTGAAAGTGGCAAAGTTTATTATCTCGCCACAACGAATATTTTACTTCGAATTTCCACGAAACCTAAACGTCTTAGGAAAACAAATCCTATGTTTTCTCTTTAGATTGAAACTATAAAAAACAGAATAAAAATTTGAAATCTTTAGTTATTTTGCGAGAGTAATAAACTATTGTATCCAAAACTTGTCCATTTTCCGAAAGACGACCATTTACATAAACAATGAAGCCATATTTTATGAGTGTTTATAAAAAAAACATGAAATAAGAATAAAAACCAGTTTTAACTAAGGAGAATACAGTTAAAATACAACTAGGTTGAATACTAATTAAGTCACTCTTAAGATATTCAACTGAAATCTTGCAAATTACAATTCCGCTTTTGTTATGAAGTAATTCTTAAGTGTCACTAAAGCCGGTGGATATTATTGTAAAAGAAATAGTTTTAAAATATATTTTATTATTGTTTTTGTATTCCTATAAATATAAATGAAAACTGTTTGTACCACAAAAATATCATTAGTTAATATATGATTCATGGTTAATAGAATGTCTTGTTACTAGGGCTTTTATTACTTATTACAATTGACTTAAAGTTTATATATATACATATATATATTTAATTTGTAGGCATTTAACTATCCTTTACAAGCAGCTAAAACATAACAATTTTTCATCTAGAATTTGTAATGTATCTGGTAAGAAGTTTCCTTTTTTACCACTTATTTTTTAAATAGTGTGTTTAGTGTTCAAATAGGTACACTGTACGTTTTAGGTTATTGAACAGTAAAAACGAACATATATTTTTACTATTTGCAGTAAACATTTGGACCTTTTCCGTTAAACGACTTCCAGAATTTGTTTTTACTTTTTTAACCAAACTTATAATAATCACTATGTAATATATCAATGGCTATACTATTCAAATATTATTTTATTAGGTTGTTTTTACTAGGTTTTACTAAAGTTGTAGTGTTGTGACGTAAAGTTGTAAAGTTGTAGTTTTGTTGTAAAGTTGTAAAGTGTGTGACTGAATATGTCACTGCCGATTTTCACTTGGTGCGTGGACAACATACGGGCTAAAACATTGTTGCACGTTACGTATCGTTATATCAATGGTGTTTGTTGGATGCTTGTTGCTGAATGCAGTGAAAGTTCTCTTTAGGGTCGAGTTAATTCGTGCAATAAAAACCAATAATTCTATCATTGTTTAATTCGTGGCTAGGTTGCTTCTAGCATTGTTATTTTAATTTTAGGCCTCTCTGTATTTTCTTGTTGTTTTAGATATAAATGTAGAAACTATGCAAAGCCCCTTATTAATGTTTCATTTGAAATACAAACTTTTCTAACTGGAAAAAATGCTGGTGGTAGTTTAACGGAAGAGATAGAAACCCTCTTTGAGGACTTATGTAGGTGGGAAGAAAATCGTTACATAATCTAGTCACTTTAGTTTTCATCTGTTGTTGAAATATAGTTCGCATGGAACGGGTCTGAACAGAACTCGTTGGAGTGGGGATTACTCATAAAATGACATTTTACGAGGGTCACAAAACGTTACGCAATCTACTTTAGCACCACGATAAGCACTTTGACAGAATCTCTCTTTCTAGTTACACTGAAAACTAAATAGGAAGATTAAAATGTCAATTTTTTAAATCAAGTAACACATTTCAAAACCAATTTGTTTTACATAAACTTTTCTTACATTAAAAATCCGTTTCATTTGCCGGATAAATTATAATTAAATAGTAAAACCTTTAAGCTGGTTATACTGGGATATTGAATTTAACCTGTCATCCAGGTCACGAATCCTGTAAGCTCTCTCACAACGTTCTGATCACCTTAATCCCTCAATACCTAATGCATTAACTGGATTAGCCGGTAATGGGTTTGCACCTTGTGTAAGCACAATGTCTACTAGAAACACTTAAAACTGCGATTTCGTGTTTTCTTCACATCAGTATTCTGCTTATTTACATGTAGACTATATACACAAGCAAGTTATATTTTATTATTTCCAAGAACGATAGTCAATTTACTATTACAAGATTTATTTGATTTTGAAAAATGTCTTCCATGTCGAAGAGCTTTCTTTAAAAAAATCTTTTATTGTTTGAAGATAAATACAACACAAGAATTGATAATTTTCAGTAGTTTGTTTGCACGTCTAGCTGAAAACAATTAATAAAATAAATAGAATGTGAAATTTATCAAGATATATGTTTTATGATTGTTATAAATTTTATACTAGGTTTTTTATTTAATAATAAGATACTAGCAATTAAATGTTTGTAAATAAATAAAAAGCATATTTTATAAAATAAAAAAATAGTTTATCCACTTTAAAGACTTTAATGTTTAGAAATCCTGGCATTTTATGAAGTCTGTGTACTATCGCCTAGAAAAAAGATTAAATAAACTTATTATTCGTTTGTTGATTTAACGGAATGTTAGATTGGTATAAAAATATATATTAAAAAACATCAAAACATACTTAAACATAGTTAAACATATATAACAGATAATGTAAAATACTTTCAAGAAATCTATTGTAAGTTCTTGTCTATAATTGGCCCATTAACTAGAAAATTATAAATTTTTGACGTTTTTCTAATTATAAAAATTACTCACTAACTTTTCAAAACGCATCTAAGATCAGAAATAAAAAATTTAAAAAAAATTAAAAAAAAAACAGTGCCAATTCATTCTTAAGATACCTAAAACTATTATTAACTTAAAATCTATAAATTTCTATTACAATAAATTTGAATAAACTGATGTAAACCAAAAGGAAGATGACTTAATCAATTAAGAAATTGTTGCTATTTCATTAGAAATTAGTCAAGTTTAAAGTGTTGTAGGCCTACTGCTCCGAGTCTGATGTTCTTGGCGGAGAGGTGGGCTGGTAAACGATCGCCTAATGGACTAGGTCGTTTAGGTAGACAAATCACGTTTGAATCACAAATAGAATTGCTAAAAGGGTCTTACACGGGTGGGAAGTAACTTTGTTAATAATACACCAAACACAATTTACCTTCAGAGATGCCTCGTGGTCCTCTTGTATTTGTTATTTATTTGGAAACAATTTAACTTTTAAAATTACATGTACAGAACTTCTTGATAACAAAAATTAGTATATACGAATGCAAAAATGTTCGGCATACAACAAAATGTGTTATGTATCCTACTGTAACAATTGGAAAGTAAGATTTTTACATATTCAATAGTTCGTTTATTTGTTACCTACTAAAAATCCCAAAAACCACTTTTGGCATAGAACTTTTCGAGGGTAAAGAAAAATTAAATAGATTTTTGTAGGCTCATTTTGTTTTGAAAATATCCCAGGCTTCCCCCACAGGATTTGGAGGTTAATTTGTTGTTTTAGACATTTTATTTATTTATTTATTTATTTTTTAAGACGTACTCTACTTAAACAGATACATGTTTTATCAGGTAATTGAGTGTAGCGAAGAACTCATCTAAATAGTTCAACGATCTAAACAGGTCATTCATTGACCTAAATATAAAGCAATGGCCTAAACACGAGATTTCGTCTCTTATTAAGCCCTTTTTTTTGTAAGAATCGTTTAGAAATCCCCACAAGTAAACTAATATTCCTCTATGTAACCCCTCACAACTAATTGGAAGTTTCAAAACACATGCACAAAAAGAAAATAGCGACTCAGTCAAGTCAAACTTTCACGAGCTCAAGGCACTATAACATTGCTAGCTATGAAACTGTCATGATAACCACAATTAGTGCGATTTCAGTTGCTCTATTAAAGTGGGAGATAGAGAGAGCCTACCAGTGGATCAAAAATTTAATTGTTTGTTAATTTATATATCTGAATCCATAGTTTTCCTTTACTTGTTGTGATTTTTCGGGATTTGCTTTCCATTTATTACTTTTATTGGCATAGGTTTTGGGGATTTTATTTAAAATTATTTCCAGACTATTTAATGAAATTCAATAGAGCTTTTAGGTCAAACAAAGTGGTTGATTTGGCAAAATTTTTACACTAAATAGGTGTTTGTACAAAATTTTATTTAATTGCTGATTGTTGATGTAGATATTAGTTACGACATCCAAAGTTTTTACATTAAGGCTAAAAATAAATAAAAATAACAATATTGTTATACGTTATCTTATCATCATTTAAGACAGTCAAAAGGCTTAATGATAAAAAATGAATTAAAGATTAGCCTCTCTAAATGATTTTGTATTGTACAAATTATATACTTTCCAAAAATATACAAAAAATAATCAATTAACTACAAAAAAGTGTTTTTATAAGTTTGAAATTTTACTTAGGTAAGTAAACAACTTTTATTTCAGTTACATCAACATTTTCCTATGTTATTAATGGAAAAGTTTAAATATGTCTCGTTAGAAAATAACACTCTTGGAAGAGTATAAAAGACCAAGCTTTGTTGCTTCAGCGAAATTTTGCTTGTAATCTTTTTTTATCCAAAAAGATCCAATCATTTTTATGGGTTCTCATAGTGATTGAATTTCAACAGACTCATTTATTAGTACTCACAAATGGATGTACATAGTAAATCGTAATGTAAATATTTATAAATCTATATTATTCATATATACTACATGGAGTATAAAATACATTTTAGAGTGTAAAATAAAAATTCTATTGCTCACCGTGGTTGAATCATTTGTGCCTCTTCTTCAGAATGTCGTATAAATTAATGTAACTCAGTAATAATGTGAAATCTTTTATTTTTAACCATAATTTTAAAATATTCATAGGACGAATATTTTATTGCATTCCAATTTATAAAAAATGTGCTGTTTTATCTCATGAATGCTCCAATTTCCCATTAAAATGTTTACTGCGACTTGCTTTAAGAGAAAGACTTTATCTAACACAATTACAAAGGTCGCTTTTTCAGATACGGTTTCTTCCGTCATAAGATATAATTGTAAAATTTTATATAATTTCACCGATGAAGAAAATTTGGTTGTAGTAAGATCTTTCATATTCACACATACTTCCCCAGACCATAGCTTATTTAAATGTATTATTTAAATATGAAAGGCCTCACCACGATAACATTTAAATTATTGTAGAAATAAAAAAATTATTAAAAAATTTACGATTCTTCAATAAGAAGAACTTTTGAAAATGATGATATCCTCAGTGAACATTGTTTTATACCATTCAAAACTTAGGTATACATCCTACTAAACTCTTAAAACAGAGTGAGGTGTTAAAAATAAATTTGGTAATAATACTACTGATTATTTACCTGCCACTTTTTTGCCATTCTTCTCTTTCATTCAAATTTTATTTGCATTGGTTATTGTTCGTATTAGGTAAACTTAGGTGAACGCGGCCATGAGCACACTCGATCCTTATTAACTCCGTTTTAAAAATTAAAATAGTACAAAATGTCTTTACGGTCAATTTTTATCAAACCTCTTTAATGTTAAGTATTAAGAAAAGAAACAAGTATCAACCTTATACCAAAATAACAAATATCCCTCTGTTATATTTCAATTAAAAAATGCACCAAGTTTCACCTTGTTTTAGGAAGAAAGCCTCAATTATGACTATAAAATTAATTTAGTTTTTTCAAATATGACTTTCAAACAGAGTTCCGATTTGAAGGATAATTTCTTGATTTTTAGATGCAAGTGATAAACAGACATATTATATTTAAATATGTTTTGTACATAAGATTTTTTTAGCAAATGGCAAGTTAAACTTTTCTTTGATTTCTAGCTGTTCTGGTAGTTATTATGAAAATGTCCCTTTATTTTTTATTTCACCAATGAATTTTGATTATAAGTGTCGTATTATCGTATAAACTTGTATAAGTTGGAGCAATTTGGGGAGACACTTAAGTGGTGTAATAATAACTATTATTCAAAATCATTTATTCATGTTTAATAAATAATGTATTAAATAAACGGTAAAATAAAAAATATAAGGAGTTATAGTCCATGTAATGGATTACTTATTTTTGTGCCGTTAGTTCTTAGCAATCAAAGTTATTTGTACTGAAACAACTGTAAGCCAAGTACGATAATTATACGATTTAAATTAAACCAAATTTAAAGAAAACATATTTAAAAAATGATAGTAAACAATAGAGGTTTATAATTTTTTGTTCATATTTTGTATTACATTATCTTAGGGTAACATCCTTTATACTCATTTAAACCTCTTCTTAATTCTAAGTTATGAACAAGTGATGGAAAATGTTATTTATATTAATGAATGCCGCAATCTAACCAACCAGAGGCCAGAGTTTCCGTTGTTAAAGGTTCTTAATTAATAATTCATGCTAATCTCATCCTTTTAGCCTAATTTTTAAATACACCCATTACCCATTTTTCAATAACTTTTAAAACTGCATAAACCATATTTTTGATAACAACTCATAACATTTGATATTTAAAAAGTGATTGATTTTTAATTCGAAATGAAGGTAGTAAATTAAATCCAAAAAGAATCTTACAAAATTGTGTATAGCTCAGTTTTAATATGGACTCAATCTACATAATTTTTTATTTAATCCCATACTCTACTTCAAGTATGGTATGTTTTTTACGTGTGTATGTTTGTTTCCACACGGATCTCAAAAATGGCTCATACGATTTTCCTCGAACTTTGCAAGTAGTTTAGTTCTGGGATTAAAATCATATAAATACAGGTTTCTATACCAGAAAAATCGTATTTATTTATAATCTTTAATTAATTGAAATAAAAAAAAATTATATTGGTCTTATGGGATTAAAAAACAAAACAATAAAATAATGAAAACAACTCACTCAAAAACAACTGTCAAAGTGCAAACCACGTGTTCCAGTATAAACATGTGGTTTTGCATGACAGATAGTTGCTAAATTATTGAATGGTAATACTGTATGATAAAAATATTTTAACATTTTTTAAATCGTACTTCAAAATTTGATTATGAATGTTTAGATCAATTAACGTCATTATAAAAATATAAAACAACACACCAATCTATGGAATTGTATTAAAATTAAAATAAAAATAAACATTAACTTATTAAGAATTATGAAAACAGCTGTTAACTAAATAATTAGAATCCATGCGTTGCTGATTCATGTGTTTAAATAAAAATACACATGAGTGCAGCACCCGTAGGCCTACATTTAAACAGTTTAAAAGGCGAGTGAACGAAGCGAACGAGCTCGTCTTGAACAAGAAGTAAGCCTCTTCGTACTGGGTATTTTAGACCACTGTCTGTAACAGATATTACTTTTACTTCTATTTACAGATATATATTTTACGTTATAAGATAAAAAATATTACGTTTGAGTTTACCGAGCAAATGCTCGACCTCCAGGTACTTAAATATAAACTACTGATATAGAAAATAACAAAATATTCATAAACAATGTCATACATTAACGTAATAAAGTGAATATAACTTTTCAAATTCCATTATATGTCACTAAACCATTTACATCTCAATTTGCTCTAAAAAATTAAATAAATTTATTTGTTAAGGAAATGTTCATAGGTATTAAATATAATTATTTAGTGCAAAACAATATAGATTTAATATTGACAATTTTATTTATACCTATAGTACTGTAAATTTCTGTAACCTACGACCATCAAGGTGCAGGGTAACCCCGCATTATACGAGGATCGAAGAAATCCTTTAAGCCCGGTATCCTTATCAGACAAAAATCGTTATCTACACAAACGATTCTCTAATGGAAGAATCGTTTACTTAAAAGCTGGAAACCCTCATATCAAAAACTTCAAAAAGTTTCAAAAAAGCAATAAGACATTAAAAACAGATAACAAACACCTTTATCGAAAAAAATAATACTAACCAATTATGTTATTAGATTATATTTTACTTTTGATCAGTTTTTTTCATACCTGTTAAACTAACTATTTGTATTAATCTGTTCATGGATATTTTCAACCTTGTTTTATAAACAAACTGTTTTTAAAGAAGTAATAAAAGGTATATTTTATGTTTATAATTAATGTAATGTTGAATCATCGCAGTTTTCAATGATTACATAAAAATATGCTTTTAAATGTTAGTTCTATTATTAGTTATTAATTTTATAACAAACACAATCATACTAGGATAGTTAAAATCATACTGAAAAAGGGGATTCCTGATTTTTCAGACTAAAAAGTCAAATCACATTACATTTAATGCAAATAAATAAAATGTAGGAAACAATTGATATTCCTACCGTATAATAATCCACTTAAGATATAGTATAGTATAATCCACTTAAGATTGTAAACTAAAATTAATTGCACTACCATAAATTTCTCAACGTCAATTTAATGATATTTAGAAGGAATTTACAAAAAAAAAAAAAAATATGCTTAAACTTTTTATACAAAATAGGTTTTATTTAAATAAATGAATAAATTATACAAGGTTTATACATGAAAACAATCATTATCTTTGAGAGAGCTCGAGCGAACGGATGTCGAAATGCGTTTAAACTTCATTATTACGCCTCACCGGACATTTCACATCAAATTTACTAGGAAGGCAAGCAGCTTTAGCATGAAACATCATTTACTTCTTGTACTGCTACATCCGAACTGATTGGAAAAATATTTAAATAATATAATATGTTATATACATTACTTACATTTTAAAATATTTAATATATAATTTAACATAAAACAATTACATATATTGGGTATAGTTCTGGGGAATCGAAACCTTTAAAAATTATAGCAGAATCACGTGTTATAACAGCAGAACAGACACAATTAAATGCAAAGAGGTTCCTTGCTAGTTGCAGATATTCCTGAGAGATGCGACTGAGCCCTTGCTAATTACAGGGCAGACCATTGTTACTTGAGAAACTCTTTTGCATCACTACTCACACACGAATTACAGGATACCATTCTATTTTATTGCTTCCTTTAAAAATCGTACAAGCAATCTTCCCCTAAATGAGATATAATCAGTTAACCTGATATTTAGGTTTACAAGCAAATTCATGTTTTCAAATAACTTACATTCAAGATAGCTCAAGCCTTAGGTCACATATTTTTTAATATTTTTGATCTATTATATTTTGTTGGATAAAAGAGTGGTTTTCTTCCATTGGACGGATGTTTTCACTATACAATTCAATTCCATTTCTCTTGATTTAACAGTAAAAAGTTTAATGTAATTGAGATATAAAAATGTTCATTCATGTTTAAGCTATAATTTTGCTATCCACAGTATTTAGAAGTTTTCTTTTAAATGGTTTAGGATATGTTTTTTCATTGCTTGTAATTTAAAAAAGCAGTCATGGTCATACGGAATCTGCATTAAAAACCATTCAAGTCGTGTCAGTCATAATACATTTGATTAAATTGTGTCATTATTTGTTTAACGTTTTGTATGGCACCTTAACCAAATACTATTTGTATTTACTTGGACTAAAAAATATATTCAAAAAATATTTATCCTATAAAGAATTTTATAAAAATATTAAACTACAAATAGTTTATTAATATTTAACAAAACATTACCATCAAATGAAAAAAATATATTTGTTTTATCAAATAACAATAATAATTGACAGAAAGTTGAAAAGCAAAATAGTGAATCCATCTCTTTGCCACCAATATTGAAAATCTCGTAAAGCCAGTCGAAAAACTCCGAGCACAATAATACCCATAGCTCGATACGTTTTCAATGGATCGATTCATAACTTTCCTTCCACCTGCCAAAAATACCCTACCATAAAATCTAAAAAAATTCATTGTTACATTGTTACACCTATCCATTAGTTTTGAAGGTTTTTTTTTAAACTTATTAATATAATTTTAGTTTTATTAATGAAAATCTTACTTTAATGTTAATTTATCTCATTAAACTCTTCTGACTTCTGTTTTAAGTTCTGTAATATTAAATAAATTAAATCTTATATGTAACATTATCTTAAAGTTTTACATTATATTCAAATTGAAGTAACCTTCAATAAAATAAAGTGTGTTTAACAAAATACATTAAAAATTCTTTAACTATGACCGTTAAACTTAGATTACAAGTAACATCATAACGAGGGACATTATTAAACCAAATCTAACTGCGGTGCTTAATAATGTCTTACACGCTCAGGTTTTACATAAAAATTTAGGTTCTAGAAAAAAAAACTTCGTATTTGACTAAATTAGTGTTATAATAGAAATTACGCAATTCGCAGGTCAGCTGTTTCTTCCATTACTATTCAGGTTTTTAGTTACTCTATGCGATCCTCCCCTAAAAACGTGGCTGAGAATACGATTTTATCAAGCGAAATCTATGTGGCTACGTTTTGTTTGTGGGGGAATATTCACAACCTATAATTTTTTTACATATTTACTACGGTATTCACCCAAATTTTAGTTGGTCATTGATAAAGTATTGTAAGCAACAAACTGCTTTTCAGAATTTAAGACACTCTTGAGATATTTAGAACACTTGCTTAGCTTGTGTTCTATCTTACGTCTCACACTTCGCTTAAAGCCCTTCACTATCGTTCATAAACTACCACTATAGATAATTGTGTTATTTGAAATTCCAACATCGTGTGTGTTTAAAACGTTTTTAAAGTTATAGTCAATCAAATATTTTTATTATTCAAAGTCTTATAGCATTGAAGTAACATTGGATCAATCAAATTATCGTAATATTTCACAAAGCATATATATTCGAATTTTTAAAATATCTAATTGAGAATAAAAACACTCTAGTACCAAACGACTTTGTGTTTATAGAACGAACCAGATGTTTAAAGAAGATTATAAATCAGATGTTTCTTTTATTTTCATTCCTATTATTTGACGATCACAGTAGCAAATTTAAATTAATTCAAGCAAATAAAAACTAAGAATAAATAGTGATTAACACAATTGGATAAAATAAACTCGGTCTGGACTGAGGCGTAATAATTAGTAATATTTTAACCATCTTAAATATTATTACATCGTTTGTCATCTACCTTGCAGTAACCTATTAGTAAAATAAACATTGCGAGGTTTGCTATGCTACTTAATGAAAAGCTAACCCAATTGCATTTCATTAAATAACATCTCAATAATTATCTTGTGAACGAGTCTACATTTTAATTTAATATTTACTTAAAGTTTACAGTATTATTAAGTATATCAACTAATTAAACTGTTTATTGAGAACATATATTTACAATTAAAAAAATATTGAATAGTAAATTAATTTCACTTTTTTATTTTGCTCAAAACAACTATTTTATAAATGGTATTACGACTGTGTTAAAATATCATACTAATTCCAAGAATTCAACAATTCAATGTAAGAGGTGAACTGATTCTAACTGTATTAAATTCAATTTTATTTTATTTGAATTTATTCGTATATGAGGTTTTTAACTATAAAACTTTTTATGCCCTTTTATTTTCATATAAACATTTCTACTTCTTCGAAACACACTCAAGAATTAAAAAAGAAATTGATTTATATGGCTTCAAAGTTGTATAACTTTATTCTGGTAAATATAGTATTACTCCGTCTATAATGAACATCAGCGTCAGCTGACCTTTCAGAGGCGACGGAGCTGATTGGATAGCTGATAGCATAATCACAACCAACAGCTGTTCCCTCGCACATCAATGTAAACATTATCGATTGTATGGGCTTCGACCCTCCCCCCCCCCCCTTCCAACAACACCGAGATAGCAGTGGAGGTGTATTGTGATTTTTAAATTTAACTACAACTAGCGAAATGGCCGTGCTTTTCTAGGGGGACTCTTTCAACGAAAACATATGATACAAACTTACTTAACATATTTCATTCATAGTGGTATGTTACTGGAATTCATGCATAATGTTCGTATTATTTTTCCTTCATCACACTCCGTCTTGAAATTTCTGTTTCTTTGGCAATAAAATTCGTAAATCTAATAAAAAATCAATATGATTCAAAATTTGGTATGCCGAAAATTAATAACAATACGTAAACCCAAGAAAATATTCTTAACTGAACTGTGACTTCTATAGAAATGTTACTGAGAGCCACAAGTTTTGAGAAATATAGGAAATAACACGTTGAGAAATCGAGTCTTCCATGGATATTCTGCAAAGCTGCGGATTATTCCTTTCGATTTGATACACAAATCATGAAATTCAGTTCACTAGAAACTTACTAAGTTAACTTACTTTACTTTAATTTAAAAGTAATAAATAGTTTTTAGCCTTTTATCAGAGATAAACTACTAACCTGAAATACATAAGTGGCAAATTTAAACTTCAAATACAGACAAGTTTTTTATGTAAAACGTCATATGTACGTACGTTATAAGTAAAATATATTTCTCTAGATTTGTGTGCCTAGATAATTTCCTAATGCCTTAGTTTGTCAATAATGTAAATAAAAAAGGTTTTGACCTACTTAAATTATTTACACAATAAATATGGTAATAATATCAGCATTGTAAAGTTATCAAATATACAATATTTTTTAAATGTAGTAAACATTTTTAATTGTCTATATATTTTTTAACTGTGTGATACAAGTATTATATTATTCATAATGTTAAAAATGAATAAAAACTTTTGGAACGAATAGTGGAACTGTTGAAGAAGTTCGTAGATACTTTCAAATAGTTTATATATATATATATATATATATATATATATATATATATATATATATATATATATATATATATATATATATATATATATATATATATACACTTATCAGTGTGTGTCCACTAATCTCTGAGTGTATACCGGCCAAGTAGTAAAGTGGCACGTGTTTGATCCCCAAGTAGCGTGCCTTGTTCACTTCCGGTCTGTACCCCACAAATCACAAGTTATACCAACCGCCTGACGCTTACATGAATGTTATATTTTAAGTGAACTTGACATGAAATAAGCACTACAGGCAATGCGGGCCGTATGAAAATTATTTGTGGAATACGATATTTGTAAGTCTTGTAAAATTTAAATTACAAGTTGCATAAACGTTTTGTTTCTTTTTCCCAATAAGTAACATTTTGTACCAGAGTAAGAAAATTATAAATTTATTTCCTTTTATGTGTGGATAAAATATACTTAAAGCCTGACAAATCTATCTATCCATCAAATTAATTTCAATTAAAAAATATTTAAATCGCATTATGTTTTACTAACATATTTTGGAGAAGACTACATAGAAGAAATATATTCTTCACTGTGGTAATATGTATTAATTCTTGTAAAGATGTATGTAGTTTTTTTTATCAAATTTGTTTATCGTTCATTAGATGGATTCTATATTTTAAGAACCCACGTATGATAACTCTGCAAACAAAATATATACATAGAAAATACTTTGACTCTGAGGTCGAGGAAAACTTATTTAACCATTATTTATTAAATGCACAATATACTAGGTGACATTAACAAAAATAATGTGGACATTAATACAGCAATAAAACTTCTTATATGATTTAGTTTTTTATAACCACACTATAACGAAATACGTCTACATACCATGAATTATATGGTTTGAATTTTGACTAATACTAATAAATACATCAAAGGGAATGGCCTAAATAAAGAATTTAATAACAAAATTTATTTGTATTAAAATTAGTTCCTGCTAATTTTCATTTAATTAAATTTGAAGTAATTTAAACAATTGTGTTTGATTAATCTAATAAATTGCTAAGCATAGTTTTATTTTCTTCTATCAACGACCATTACAATAAGCACAAGAATTATACAACAATCATAAAGAGGTGCATTAATAAACAAAATCTAAACCCGTTGCATAATGGGGTCTTAGAGGTACAGGAGTCACATTAAAAAACAGGTTCTAGATCACTGAGAGCTCGGCATTTGACAAAAGTAATGTTATAATAGAAGTTTGTGTATCGATTGTATTATGATGGTCATTAATATACGAGCGAGATGTAAGTTAAAAGCGAGTGTTCTATGTATCTTAAGAGTGATATTAAAAATCTAAATTAGTATATGCAACGATTGTATTTTGCCTTTAAGCAACTCGATAAATATTTATAACACTCAGTTTACTAGTT
>JAQYXR010001777.1:0-24993 GCA_030545055.2 Neoaliturus tenellus | reverse complement strand
AGCAAGAAAGTCGTACCCGGACGTGATATTTATTTCATAGTTATTGTAAAATTTCACTAGCCTTCCATTGAAATACAGATTCAATATGCTTTAAGACAAAAACATTAACATGCGTAGCTTAGAGTCGCTACACGAATGTGTTAGACCTTTTGAGTTTATTAGGGTCCCTGAGACTTGAATGTAAGGTACCGTAACAAGCTGGAGCAGGAACGGTTCTGAGCCAATTGCAGCTGACCCCTTTACACCCGGCACTACCTTAATTAACCCCAATACCTTGACAACCCAAATCTTAGAAATAAAGAACTACTTTAAACTGAACTGAAATCTTCATCACCACTGTAATTACTTTCGTATAATATGATATGATATGCTAATTTAGTATTAAGTGAATTTCCTCACAGATTTTATGTTTGTTGATTGATTTGCTAGTTAACTCTAAGTTTGGACTCCCTTTAACCTCTTTAAGTCAGCATCGTAGTGTATCTGACGTGACATATTATTTAAAAAAAAAAAAAACCTTGTCTTGCACGTGATTGATATTGTTAGATAATGTATTAAATTACGGTACTTAAAGTGTGCGATCTGCGGCTGCTTGTGAAAAATAACGTTCGGGTATAAGTTTTTGTTTATAAAATGATAATTTGACTACTACATTAAGTTTTGTAATTATATAGTTTTGAGTACTTCATGTTTTATAAGTTTAAGGCCAAATTGCCATTGTATTTTATTGAGGTTTTTAATTTGTTTTATGTTCCAGTTGTATTACAAAAACATTGCCGCTGTAGGGTTGTACTGTGCCTACGTTCTGATGAATTCGTTCAAAAATTTTCATTACTGTGAAAAATAATGTAACTGAACATTTTTTATAATATAAAAATAACGTATACATGCGTCACTTGTTTTTATGATAAGGATTCCTCACCATAGCAAATTCAAGCTATGCTTAATTTAGGGAAGTGTGTTTACCTGCTGAGTAGAAATGTTTACGTAATATAAACAACAATTGTCATTAATCTACTTTTACATTTTCATCAACATCATTCGATTTTGTAAATGCGCCACATGAACATTGTTAATAACAATTACATTTTTCGCCCACCGGAAGTGTCAGCCAGATGAAATTACATCACCAGAACTCAACCATGCTAAAAGTCAATGCAGCATTTCTCTTTCTAAGCCCGTAAATTTGGAGAAATGAATTATATTACGATCGATTCGAGACAGAACATCACATTCTTTGCTTGTTTTTTTATGAAACTATGATTTTTTATGTTAAATGTTTTACCGGATGATATAAAATTTGGAATTTCACTATGGATTCTCAAGCGAGTAGTAATTATTTGTGGTCTGGAGTTTGTAAAACTGAGTTGGTTTGTGTTTGAAGACGTCGTTTCTTATCGCTTATGTGCACTCAGTTAAAACCGAGAACTCCTTTAATGAGCGTCTCGCAGCCAACGAACCAAGCGACATGTCTTGACATATCCGTGACATTCTCTTAAGTAAAAGTTTGTCAGTTTTCTTGTCAGTTGTTTGTCAGTAGTTCTTGTTGCATTAATTTCAAGAATGTCAATAGCATAACTCTTAGGTAAAAAAGCAGTATAAGTTACCCTCAAATTCAATTTCGTAACGTTGATTATAACTGTATTTTTGAAAATACCTTTTTTATTTTTTTTCTATTTATATTTGTTATTGGGTAATCGGAATTCGTGCCAACGAAGATCTAAGCTATGCATATATCATTATATACTTCCTCATCCGTTGATTTTAGAGTACAATTTTGTGTTCTTAACAAATTAATACATATTAGCGAATTTCCCTATAGGGAATACGCTATTACGGTAGTAGCCATGGTAAGACCTAAGCCCGGGACCACTTTACTTTTTCATTTTGAGGTCCCCAGAAGCCAAAAATACCATTCGTTCATTTTCATATATATGTATATATATGTATATATATATATATATATATATATATATATATATATATATATATATATATATATATATCTATGTGTCCGTGGTACTGATAACTTTTGAAGGGGACCTTCGATTTTGATGAAATTTGGTATGGAGGTGTAAGACCAGGTCTATTTTCATGAGTTCGCGAACCAGCATTGTCGGGTTACGGGAACGGGGTTTTATGGGGTTTCAAAGGGGTCAAAAATGGGTTTTTGGCATTTTTGGACCTTAATTTTTTAAATTCATCAATTTTAACTGAAACCATTTAAAAGAGCTTAAAAAACAAACAATTTGGTATTTTGAATTTTTATCATAGCATAACTGGTTACGGGACAAATCCAAAAATGTGTTTTCCATGTTATTCTTATGGGAAATCAAGAAAACCCTATATCTTGCTTATTTATTGACATAACTTTATCAAATTTGGTATGTACATTATCTATATAAGGTTTAACTTATACTTGCATACAAAACCCATATTGCGGCGAACCTACATTCTCATCCCCATGGGGTTTATGGGGAAAATAAAAAATTGCCAGAGTTTGGTACAATTTTGTGTTTACATTCACCAATTATTGATCAACTTAGATTTTCTAACAACACCAAATGGCAGAAAACCTACATACTCGATCCTATGGTGTTTTTATGGGGAAAGTAAATGCAATCTAAAATTCCATTGGAAATTCGCTGAGTACGCAGGTCTGCTGCGACGGGGGTATTTTATAGCTATCAATAGTATAAATGGATACAGTATTAATAGCTTATTAACAACAATTTTTTCTGTACAAATATATCATTACAACTGTGTAAACATGTGACTTGAACTTCAGACGGTGTGAGATACATTTTTAGTGTGCAGTAAAAAAATCTATGCTGAAATAAAAAAATAAAGAAAAAAATTGAGTAGCAATGATGTAAGCTGTGTATTTTCGACAAATATGTGTTACTAATTAATATTCTTATCTAAGGCCGCTTAGAGCTTTATAACAAAATCTTCTCAAATATAGGGCCGACTTTGATGGATGATAAAAAATTGTTAATACAATTCCTTTACGAAATGTGTGGAAAATATATACCAATTACAATTTAATTTAGTCAATTGAGTGTAATGACGCCATGAAGTGTCTGATGCGAGAGGTGGTGGTAGAGTCTGCGGGTCCTTTGTTTGTAGGATCTGTGTTGTCTGTTGTCGCTCTGTCATGTCTTTTGTCACAATTGTATTTTTATCGTGTGGGACGCAGAACAAACGATCCTCCATCTCGTTTTTATTGTCGTTTGTGTACTCGCTTTAAGTGCATGCGCGTACACTGAGGAAATTGAATCAGTGCAAATGCACAAGTTTATCATCAATTATAAGTTTCATTTAAATGTCCTTTAGTTTTATGAACACTATTGCCTTGTGAGAAATGTTAAAAATGATTTTTTTTTTCTAAAATGTCAAATAATGTTACCATCTCAATTTTAAAAACAATCAGCATCGATGAATGTCTTACTATTTTTATTCCCGTAAAGTAAAATGCAATTTTTTATGATTATACAACGAAAACTAAAAATTTAATTTGTTATCCATTTATATCAATTTTATACGTTCGAGATCCATCACTGTATCTCATTTCTGTTATAGCTATAAAATAAAATTCTATAACTCAAGTCTGAGTATAATATGAAGTATAAATCATTACAAACTCATCGGAACCAAAATTTTTAACAATCGAAGTTGAATACTCGTATGAATCAACAGTGAATACCGGATGAATATTTTATAATGAATCAATAATTTTTCTATTTAAATTTTCCCAGGGTTATCGTAATAACAGCCAGTTACAATAAATTCAACCATGACAGAAGGAATTAAACTAAACAGAATGACAATATCTTCTTTAAAAGACAAGGAAAAACTGTTTTGATATTGGCCCAGAGAAGTAGGCTATTTTTATTTTTATTTGTTTACTTGCGACAAGCGACTTGGTCAATTGGATATATCGATCAGATTTGTAAATACTGGACCAGAGACATGTCAATTTGCTGGAGCTCCGACACGACTGCTTGACAGTTTTGTTGTCGTCTTTCAGAGGTATTTTTGTATTGGCCTTTTGTAAATGAGGAAATTAAATCTAAATGTTTTAATCGCAACGTGCTTGAATAAGTAAAGTTTTTTACGTAATTATTATTTTGTTATAAGTTGGCTTTATGAAGTACAAAGAAAAGTCCAAACAGGCAAAGTGTTTCAGAACGTAATTCTAGATAAAGTTTTCATTCTTAAGTGACTTGAATATATTTATTAGAAATTATGTGACTTTTTTATTGCAAAATTAATATTCATTTTGCATGGGTTCATCAATGTGAAAATTCTTTACTGTCAGTAGCTTAGTTACTGAAAGTTGAAATATTTCAAGGAATTCTATATACATTATAAAGCATTGATTATGGCCCACAAAATACGCCAAAATGCTAGACGAAAATAAAACATTCCAATACGGTACGTTAAAATCTCGTTTGTGACACAACAATGAGATTGTTTTATTCCTTTAGCATGTAATAAACATTTTAGCATTTTATTAATTATTGATAATTTTACTGAACCTGTTTAATATTGGTAAATATTCTTTATTTTTACTGGTGTACCTAGAATAACTTGTAATAGTATTATAAGACGAATTAATACATCCATAATAATACAACAAATCTATTCTCTAACCTTTTTTACTGGGTTAATACTAAATAATGATTCAAATTTGTTCTATTGGTTAAACTAAATTCTTATGGAGGTTGAAACAGTGTTTATTTCATGAGTCATTGCAAATTAATCCAGTAAACTGTTCCATTTTCCGCTCTACAACTTTACAGGTAGCTCCGTTCTACGCTTTACAGGTCAAATATTTTATATAGCACCTAATATAAAAATAAACAACTTACTGGCTAGTTTAGGACTATTAAAAGTTAATAAAAGACAGTGTAGATAAAAAAGGTAGTCAACCGGTGTCGTGAAAACAGGAGACCACAAGTTTACGTCCAAATATAGGTCCACATCCTGCACGGACAGTAAACTACACTTTTAATGCATGTCGCAGGTCTCAGGTCGCCAATTGTTCCAGTTTCACTGTATTTCTACAGTTTCCACGGAACTGTGGGGGGATGCTCTCCGTGCCATTTAAAAGAATATTATATAATATATAATATAACTGCAAATATAAATATAATTTTATCTTCATTGTACATGCCTATATGTTTAGTCATAGTAACTTTTATCCGTGTTTAACATTTAATTACATATTTACAAATTATAAAACTTTTATTGCTTGTTATTAAACATGTATTTACGTAGAAATAACAGTTAAGCCGCCGAATCGGATAGTTGATCGTGCTTAAAAATGAAAACTTAAATACACATTAGGATTCTAAGCATATTTTAATATTATTTTTCTAAAGAGCAAATGCTTTTAATCGACACAAATGGATTGCTGCATCTAGAACATTTTGTACCAAATTTGTAAGTTTGTGGTAAACAGTTTATATTACTGTACAAGCCTACCTCTGCACTTCCCATATTAGAGGGCCTAAGGTATGTTTCTACTTATATACTAAAAAATCTTTTTATGAGAATATATCCCTCTACAAACTCAAGGGAAGCACCACTAGCAGCCAGCCAAGTAGAATCAGCTACCCGTGTGTGTGTGTGTGGGGGGGGGGGGGGGGGGGTAGACCATCAACACACAACACGGAGATTCGTCCATTGTCGCCTAACAAAGCGTTGGCTAGCAAACACCGTCAAAGGCTGATGATGTTTACCGCTAAAAGGGACCTTCAATGACGTCACTGGAGCTGTTGGCGTGACGTTACGTCCTAGTGACGTCACTGGCGTGTATATTACGTCACATCCCAGTGACGACAGTGGTGCTGGTGATGGCGTAACATCAAATCTCAGTGTTGTCACTGGCGCTAGTAGTGTGACGTCACTGGCGCTGGTGGTTGGCGTGAATATGACGTCACATCCCAGTGACGTCAGTGGTGCAGGTGGCGTGACGTCAAATCTCAGTGTTGTCACTGGCGCTAGTAGTGTGACGTCACTGGCGCTGGTGGTTGGTGTGAATATGACGTCACATCCCAGTGACGTCAGTGGTGCAGGTGGCGTGACGTCAAATCTCAGTGTTGTCACTGGCGCTAGTAGTGTGACGTCACTGGCGCTGGTGGTTGGTGTGAATATGACGTCACATCCCAGTGACGTCAGTGGTGCAGGTGGCGTGACGTCAAATCTCAGTGTTGTCACTGGCGCTAGTAGTGTGACGTCACTGGCGCTGGTGGTTGGCGTGAATATGACGTCACATCCCAGTGACGTCAGTGGTGCAGGTGGCGTGACGTCAAATCTCAGTGTTGTCATTGGCGCTAGTAGTGTGACGTCACTGGCGCTGGTGGTTGGTGTGAATATGACGTCACATCCCAGTGACGTCAGTGGTGCAGGTGGCGTGACGTCAAATCTCAGTGTTGTCACTGGCGCTAGTAGTTTGACGTCACTGGCGCTGGTGGTTGGTGTGAATATGACGTCACATCCCAGTTACGTCAGTGGTGCAGGTGGCGTGACGTCAAATCTCAGTGTTGTCACTGGCGCTAGTAGTGTGACGTCACTGGCGCTGGTGGTTGGTGTGAATATGACGTCACATCCCAGTGACGTCAGTGGTGCAGGTGGCGTGACGTCAAATCTCAGTGTTGTCACTGGCGCTAGTAGTGTGACGTCACTGGCGCTGGTGGTTGGTGTGAATATGACGTCACATCCCAGTGACGTCAGTGGTGCAGGTGGCGTGACGTCAAATCTCAGTGTTGTCACTGGCGCTAGTAGTGTGACGTCACTGGCGCTGGTGGTTGGCGTGAATATGACGTCACATCCCAGTGACGTCAGTGGTGCAGGTGGCGTGAAGTCAAATCTCAGTGTTGTCACTGGCGCTAGTAGTGTGACGTCACTGGCGCTGGTGGTTGGTGTGAATATGACGTCACATCCCAGTGACGTCAGTGGTGCAGGTGGCGTGACGTCAAATCTCAGTGTTGTCACTGGCGCTAGTAGTGTGACGTCACTGGCGCTGGTGGTTGGTGTGAATATGACGTCACATCCCAGTGACGTCAGTGGTGCAGGTGGCGTGACGTCAAAGCCGTTAGCATTGGCAGAGTCGAGTGGACAAGTATCTAAGTGCAGATCAATTAATTGTTGGGATGCTCTTGACCTCGACAATAGTTTAATCAGAGATACGCTTTGATATCCAAGATTACTTGTAATCTGATTATTTTTACAGCCTTAAATATTCATTTCGATTTGAATAATCCATTACATTTATTTTTTGTGTGTATTTTATGATAAAGTATAGTAAAATTATTCATCCACCACCATTCAATGCAGTTTATTACGAGGCCAATGTAGGTAGAGTAATATGAAATGAAGCAGTTGCAAATTAACTTTATTTCTAGAATATCTACCTATTAGGTTTGACATAAATTGTTTCAATAATAAAACTGTGCTCCATAACATCTATATCGTTTTTAAATAACTTAAACGATGCCAAAGCTGTTCAAGCGTCATGTCGGTTTGAATGAAATTACATTTTAAGGCGCGCAGTTGCAAAATGTTTTTGCCCGTGGGAGTGTCAAAGACCTGTAAAGTAAACAGTGTTTTCTCCAAGTCCCGAGGTACAAAGTACCGCAGTTCCACAGACTTGTGTCATTCAGCATTGTTCCTGGAATAACTCTCTGTCAAAGATGTCAGTCGCCTATTGCGTTGGGAACGAGTTTCACGTTTTTTACGTTTGTTGTCGTTGTTTCAGCAAAATAAAATTTGTTAAAAGTCTAGCATTTCAAAACTTTATTGCGAATAAATTTATAGGTGAAAAAACACATAGAAGGGTTTGGCATCCCCTGGCCTCATATGCTGACTAACAACTGGAACTGGTGTACTTAAGCAATTTACTCTCCATTCGTGCTTTACTATTGGAAGATATTTAAACTGCCGGGTATGTGGCGTTTTGAACTTTATAAATTGTGTAGTTCAAGGTTTACTGTCAAAGTAGTACTTATTCTTATATACTGTAAAAGTTTAATGTTTTAGTGACAATTTTATCCCAACCAAACTAAAGTTGTATTGTTTATTCGATAAAAAAATCAAATCAAACTAATTTAGTTTCTAAATCGGGTGATCCTTTTTGACACATTTGAAGAATATTTTAAAGTAATAATGGGATCAATGATATAATTTTCGTAACTTATTCCTTTTCAATATTACTTTTTTCATTAGATGTATCTGGTGTTTATACTGTATCTGATGTATCTGGTACTATTTTAGCTGAATATAAGAAATTTTAATGAACCTGAAATGGCACTACAACAAGGTATTGACTATGTAAAGAAATAATACACTTTCAAACATAATATTCAACAATCTCTAAGATAAAAACATCAAAAATTAAACTATTTTATCAAGTTACAAATGCGAGATGTAATTCCTTTTATTGGTACCGGACTAACCAGCAAGTTAAATTAAAATGGCAAAGCTTCTTTGTAATTTGCTACGTACCTAACATGTAATATAGCTCTAAAAGTGTTTGGCTTTTGTACGTCTTAACGTCGTTTAAGTTAAAAGCAGTATAAAACCATTTTCACACTCTTGAATTGCGATTGTCAAAGTAGTACAGTTAAATATCCTGTGTTTTGTCTCTCCGAGTCCCGAGGTACAAAGTGCCACCAACTTGTGTCATTCGGGTTTGTTCCTGGAGTAACTTTCTGCCAAAGATGTCAGTCACCTTTTCCGCTGGGGCCGTAGTTGCCTTATCGCCGTTCTTGTCTTTATTTATCCTCTTTGAAAATGTTACTTTTATGTAAAATTTATGATACTCCCATTCTTTATTATTCATATTTTAGAACTAATTTTTACCAAACATATCCTATTAGAACTATTTTCTGGAAAAAGGTTTCAAGATTTCAAGGATTGTGTCGAAAACATCAGTCACAAGGCATTACTCTTTGCTTGTGGTATTTTAATTAATTGATATAAAATTTTTTAATATAGTGCTCGATGAAATGTTTGGTAACTATGAACTGTTCCACTAATCGGTTTCTGCTGCACGTCAGCTAATTTAAAATTGTATAGTCAAAATCCATTTAAAGTACTAACTGAACCTATATTTCGCACATGGTATATTGTTGTTGTTGTTATTATTGGTGGATAAGGAGACCCCGGCCGAACCGTTAGGCACGTCTACCCTTATAAAGCAAGCCTTTGGAATTTTGCGCAAGCCCCGGAAGAACGGGATATTAAAGGAAGAGAAAATGTGAGAGACGTTGTTTGACCATTCAAAGGGCCAACTCCCGTGCTCCCGTGACAACTGATTATTAGGCTCAAATAGACTATCCGCTCTGCCCTCTTAATGACCAACCAACCGACTGTCCAGTCATTTTCCAGCTCACAGAATTGTTTCCAGTGAGTTTCCATGCCCACAGCATTTGCCCCCGCTGTCTAGAATAATAATGGTTAATGAAGGAAGGGAAATTGTCATCGTGGACAGCCATAAGACTTACCACATGTCATGACAACTTCGTTTGTTGTACCCAATGTCAACTTCGCAACTAGTATAAACCAGTTTAAAAGTTGTCCTTGGACACATTGTACATTATTATACACTAACGTTATTTATAAGTAAAATTTATAATTTAAATAAGTTTTACTCATCAAAGACCAACTTCTTTATGGGATTTATTTGTTCAATTCATCATTCATGCATAATCTCACTTTTGTCTGTCGTAGCTACTATTACGATTCAAGATACTACGAAAAACTAGCCAATTCGTTCAAGGAAAGTTAATCGGAACCACACTTCTCGCTTGTAACTTAGAAATTATACTCCTTTATGGCTAACAAACACCAGTAACAATTTATGGCAAGTTAAACGAAGCTATTGGTCAGTTAACGATGTTCTGTCAACTTTGTTTACGACAAAAGTTAACTACAGTGTTTATTGTTTTCCTAAATATTCCATTCTACTCTTAACAATACGTTATTTCTTCAAATTGTACACTAGCAACGATAATTTACTTGTGAACAATTCTGCTTGCAAAACGCTGGTTCGCCGCTTGAGCCCGGTCCAAGATACCAAATCATATTAATGTTCGCCGCCGTGCATTTGGCTGCGATCCTCCCACTATTTACTTCTTTGAACTCGTTCAATGGCGGACACGGTCCAAAATATTAGTTACAAGGTCGCAGTTTAAAATTTAACATACAATTCGCTCTCGAATCATGAATCGCAGCAGCGGGAGTGTAGCGCCGGCGGGACTGGCCGGTTTTATTGGCGGCGGTTTCTTTGTTGTGTTTTGAGGCTCTCCGTGTCGTGTATTTATAGTGTTATGTTCTGGGGCCAAATAGTTCAGGGAAATTAAGTTCAGTTTAATCCGGTTCATCTTTTGTAATGGCTCGCTCATTTATATTAATAAATTCCGGTAATGCGTTCCTTAAATGTGATTATGTTTCAGCACGTGCTTATGGATGAGAAATGTTATATCTTTACGAATTCCTTCCTTGGGCCAATCCAATGTTTAAGGCAGTAAATCTTTTACCGATTGATAATACAGTAGTACAAAATTACATCGGTAGTGCAGTAAGGTTTTCTGACAAATGAAATTTACCCAAATTTAGAATAAAAAATGTTTTTTCATGCTGGATTTATGTTGCTCATGCCGATATTGCGAAAAGAATCTTTTAGTATTTAATTAATTAATGTATCATTATCACGGTTATGCTTGTGTGTTTAAGCGATCATTCTTGAAAAGCTAACGCCGAACCCAAGTAACAATTATGAATATTCTCGAACTTAAAACGCAAGAATTGTGTTATTATTTAGTAATATAACGTTAGTTATTCCGTAATGATCCATGCAATTGCCGTATAGAATTGCATATAAAAAGTTGACTCTGAATGAAGTCCTAATACATAGTATAGAGATCAATGATTATAGTCTTAAAAAAGAAAAAAAAGATTTTTAGATTAAAATAGAATAAGTGGAGAAAATCGTCCAGTCAAAGTAGTAGTAGCTGCATTGTTGTTTGTTTGTTGATTGAAATGGAAACAAAAACAATAATTGGAGCGATAACTCGGGTAATTAGCCCGATCAATTGCCGTGGTCGGAGTTGACGGCGGCTGTCAAACTGTTATCGCAGCGGTTGATTAAGTTGAACACAAACTTTGATAGCACAGCAAGCTTTCGTCGATGATTTCCCTCCGTTATTTGTGAACACAAAACTAGATTATCAAGGCTCATAATAACGTGGTTAGGGTCGTAACACGTTTTAAAACTGTTATCGCTGCAATTGATTAAGTTGAACACAAACTTTGATAGGAGGGCAAGCTTTCGTCGATGATTTCCCTCCGTTTTTTGTGAACACAAAACTAGATTATCAAGGCTCATAATAACGTGGTTAGGGTCGTAACACGTTTTAAAACTGTTATCGCTGCAATTGATTAAGTTGAACACAAACTTTGATAGGAGAGCAAGCTTTCGTCGATGATTTCCCTCCATTTTTTGTAAACACAAAACTAGATTATCAAGGCTCATAATAACGTGGTTAGGGTTGTAACACGTTTTAAAACTGTTATCGCTGCAATTGATTAAGTTGAACACAAACTTTGATAGGAGGGCAAGCTTTCATCGATGATTTCCCTCCGTTTTTTGTAAACACAAAACTAGATTATCAAGGCTCATAATAACGTGGTTAGGGTTGTAACACGTTTTAAAACTGTTATCGCTGCAATTGATTAAGTTGAACACAAACTTTGGTAGGAGAGCAAGCTTTCATCGATGATTTCCCTCCATTTTTTGTAAACACAAAACTAGATTATCAAGGCTCATAATAACGTGGTTAGGGTCGTAACACGTTTTAAAACTGTTATCGCTGCAATTGATTAAGTTGAACACAAACTTTGGTAGGAGAGCAAGCTTTCATCGATGATTTCCCTCCGTTTTTTGTGAACACAGAACTAGTTTATCAAGGCTCATAAAAACGTGGTTAGGGTCGTAACACGTTTTAAAACTGTTATCGCTGCAATTGATTAAGTTGAACACAAACTTTGATAGGAGGGCAAGCTTTCATCGATGATTTCCCTCCGTTTTTTGTGAACACAAAACTAGATTATCAAGGCTCATAATAACGTGGTTAGGGTCGTAACACGTTTTAAAACTGTTATCGCTGCAATTGATTAAGTTGAACACAAACTTTGATAGGAGGGCAAGCTTTCATCGATGATTTCCCTCCGTTTTTTGTGAACACAAAACTAGATTATCAAGGCTCATAAAAACGTGGTTAGGGTTGTAACGTGTTTTCATATGCCATAAAATTATCGCTTAGAAAGCTCTTGCATTTGGTGTTTAACATTTAACAGGCATGTAATCAACTTAATTATTATTATTGAGCACGATGCTTTAGTAGTTTTCATCACTAGGAGCAAAAGTGGGTCTTTTTGGTGCGCAATCGAGTTTTTAAAAACGATTAAGCATCAAAAAGACACTTTTGCTCCGAGTGATGAACAACGTTTTTTATCATAATGCAAAATTAGAATTTTGATCGTTAAAAATATTAACTATTAAGATTTTGAGGTTATATTTACAAAGTAAGTAATATGCAGTGTTTACATTTCTGTTATATACAAACAATGCTCTTTATAACGTTTGAATTTCAAAATTCTGCTCCTCAACATTAATAAATTAATAATAATATACTTAGCAAACAGCTGACTTTTCAGTACTAGGACCTAAAAAATTCTCCAGATGATTTTTCAGTACTAGGACAAGAAAGAATCGGTTTTGGTACTATTGAGAGAACAAAAAACAGGCTGATTTCGTGCAGAATGATAAAAAAGACTTTTTGAGTCACTAACATATTACATCTTTAATGTAAACATATGCAAAATTACAGACAGTAAGAGTAGAATACACTATTTTTCAAATAGGCCTCTGTCGGTTGCTATTTTTGGAATATAGAGTCTATTATTTATCAATTCGTCCTTAGACTTATTCAGGTGACTCCAGGTAGATTTTTTTTTCTCTAGATGCAAATGTTTCGAGTGTTTAAAATATATACTTGCTGATAACTTAATTCCTCTTTTCAATCGTGCTTACATAATTTGGTATGATGTGCTTGGATATGTCAACCTTCTGTTATGTTTGATACCGGTTTCGAATTAATAACAGTTTATTTTCAGTCATGATTAATAAATCTAGTCAGGTAATTACAATAACGTGTTTAGGTAGGCTAATTATTTTATTATTGTTATGAATCACGCCTGAATATGGATCGTCGTCAATCCAAATCCGATTTCCATAGTAAATTGCCCCAATGATTATTTTATGTTTAAATTATTTCATCAACAACTATACAAAATGTTTGATTAGTCCACCATTATATAAAAACTATTTTATATAATTTTCAAACATAAAAAATTACTCTTCCATCACTTTTAATTTGTCTAAAAATAATCATTTAGGACAAAATTTCTCTTGCTGAAAGCTTCTACTGGTTCAAACTTAGTTTTAAACATTAATTAATTAAAATTCATCCGTCAGGTGTCCGCTGAAATTAAATTAATGAAGTGAGGCCAGGTGTTTTAAAAGTTGGCAGCACTGAATTTCACCTGTCCCGCACTTGTACAGCTGACATGTTTATCGTGTTCAACTCTAAACTCGTTTCCTGACCTCTGAACAAACTATTTTCGGAGTTATCTTTTCTGATAACTTAAATGAATTGTTTTCTGATAATTCTTATAAATATTGTCATAATGTTGTTACATTATTGACATACGTTTACCCACTAACTTGAAGGTGGAAGCGTGGGACTTGTGTTCAACTTGTTCCTCTGCGGAAATCCGAGTTGAAGTCCCATGGTGGAGTCCTTGACGGTTAAGATCATATCTGCTTCCGCCTCGTGTCCCTCGTTATTTCCTGTGTAACTCCACTTTTTTCGGAATTTTACCAAAACATAGAGGCCGTCTTATGTTATATCTTTCAGGCTGGAATCCAGTATCCAGCTTCACCCTAAACGCTGTTTCTCGACGAAGAGAGCAATTGCTATCAAAGCTTCCAAACGTTTAAAAACAGTTCCACAATATCTCAAGCAGGACGGAATTAACAGCAGAATCGAGCAATCTATAATAGCTTGGGTGAAGCATCCGCTCATGTGACTTTAACATAATGCATTTCCTCCAATTAGCAATGAAATGACTTCTTCTCCTTGATCAGATTGAGGTGTCAAAGAATACAATTTACTGTGAGCTAACTTTCTGTGAGCTATAACAGATGTTACAGAAAATTTAAATGCATTAATGATCGATTTTCACCACCTTCTTGTGAACGAATATTTCTTAAAGAGCTTGCTTTAATTTTTGAGTTAAAAGCATTTTTTCAAAGAACTTAATTAATTTTTTTTAAGTTTACTCTAACAGGAGTTATGGCAGGATTGTTTAGTTTTTATGTAAACTAAACTTGCTCCAGACACAGTGGTCAGTAACGGATTCATAACGATGTTTTCCCCAAGAGCCGCTGAGGTTTTGCGCCGCCGAGGGTCCGCCGGCAACAGGTTAATTGTTGCCAACTTAACAAGCTGTAACTCAAATACTTCGGGGGATATTACCACTCTAACAGTTATAAACCTTTTTAGTTTGCATATAGTTGTAGGTTTTTTATATCCATATTCTAAAAAAGGAAAATTTAGTCAGACATGTTATATACTCAACAAATATTTATATTGTTAAGGTATTATGATAATAATAAAATTATTCTAAGTTTCCTAATTTTTACTTTTTTTTACAGGCTCATGTACCTTCACGACAGTTACATGCAAACTTCCCTCTGGTAAGTAACTGTATTAAAAAATTAGCATTTAAAGTACGCTAATTAATTTTAAAATATTTCAAATATATTATTTTAAATACATTCATTTAAGAATGTAATAGCCTATACATAGGTAATAAGTGTCAACATTTTTAATAATGGTTCATGTAAAATGCAACAAGAATACGCAATTTAGACAATAATTGTATTTCACTCCACTTTTCAGTAACAGTCATTGTCCCTTAAGTCCCTTAACTTTTTGAAATTTTTCGAAATCCCTTAAATTACCAGATTTTAATTTTTATCACCTATTACCAAACTTATTTGCACTTTTTATGACACTTTTAGAAAATACACATAATTTACTACTATAGAATAAGTGCACTTTGTTCCAGTAATTAAGCTCTTAAAGTCTTGTAAAATATACCTGAATACAAAATTTTGGAAAATGAAAAACATGGTACCATAACTTGTTGAAGACATTTTTTATGCTTTAAGCCACAAACTGTTAAATTTCACCAAACCCTACATTCTAAGCTTTAAAATGATGTACTCGACTTCGCCTCGCTCCTAAAACGCGATAGCGCACAGAAAAAAACCTTTTCCGTCCTAGTGATGAAAACTACAATACTTTAGCATTATTGTTAGTTTACTTTTTATCGATTGAATTATTATTTTCATAATAAAACCTCATCTTGAATTATTCAAATAAATAATAATTATAAACTGATTTTTAATTGAAAACCTCTAAATTTATCGTTAATATTCATAAAACTTTTTTTATGTCTTTTTAAGCTACCGTCGCTCTAGAAATCAAAATAAGAATGTCTTTCGATTGTTTAAGAAACATAATATGGGTTGAAATTAATTGTTATACCCAATAGGAAAATTATAGTCAAGTTGTATCGCACAGAACTATAGACTCTCATGCGGTAATGCAATTATTCCTTTCTGTTTGGTTCTGTCGCATGACAGTATTAATTATGTGCAATAAACATTTACATGTAGCCTATTGAACACGAACGTGTAGTCAATTATTGTTATATTTGCACTCTGTGAACAACACCGGCTGTCCACTATCGCACGATATAAAAGGCTTTTATTGAAAATTTAATATCTTTAGCTATAAACACTGAGTGTTTTGCTTAAAAATGTTATACATTTCTAGATTAAAACATTTACAACAATAAATTAAACTAGGTGGCCCATGCGCAAATTGCGCATTTTATGATTCTGCATGTAACTCACCTAGTAAGCGAATGTTGATTATGAAGTGACAGAGATCTATTTTTGTTTACTATCTGGCTTTTAAAATTCATCTGAAGGTAAATCAGCTGTTAAACTACAATTCACATTTAAGAACGTGCAATAAAAGTTAGTCAACATTTTAAAGCGCCCTCTAGAAATAAATCAAAGGCGAGGGGGGCGAAGCCCGAAACAATATGAACTTTTAAATTACGATTCGTCACTGCGGTATATCCTAAGCTTTAAAATGAAACCTCAATCTTAAAAATCGGTTCAGTAGGTCGGTGTTGGCCGGAAGTGTGGACTGCATTGTTGACAGTCCGGCTCCGGCAGCACAGTGCTGATCCCCGGCTCGCGTGTGCTGCACAGGTAACATTGATTGTGCTGCCCTACCCGCCGGCCGTAACTGATATTTCACCTCCTGCACCGCCGAAAATACCCCGCACGATCTAGCGGTCACTTTTGGGACTTTTTAGCGTATAAAAACCAATTTAGAATTGTTCAAAGATATGACGAATTCCGATTGACATAATTTTGTTTCAACCTATAAAAAATTTTGATTAGTTATATTCATGTTATTGAATTTGTAGATAATTTTGGAAAATTAATAAAATAGGTCAAATAAACTGAATGCTTAGTAAAATATAGTATTGTGCAAGAAATCTAAAATAATTGGTATTGTGGATCCCTCCCCACCTCACGGGTCTCAGCACGGCGCATAGAAATAACGATATATAAATGACGAAATATCTCTTTTTCTAAGGCTTGTGTCTATTGAATCAAAACATGGTAGTATTTTCTGATTAGTTCGGTTAGTTAGTTTAATATCTTGACTAAAAACTTGATTCGTTGTTAAACAATAAAATTCGCCGGCCGTTTTTAGCTTCGTTGGGTTGGCCAAATTGCATTTCACTTTGTCAAAGCTTATTGAAAATTTCGTTAGGTTTCATTTATTTAAATTAATTTAAATTTGTAACTGGTTTATACCCTATTGCAGATGGATTTTAGAAACCATGTGTGTTAAGTATGTTTTCATCATACCCTTGCGATAAACGTTCTTTTCGAAACTAGTCGATCCTCGATGGGTTGGGTAAACAGTCCGGAAAATAGTTGTTTTCGGGACACTCAACCAAGTTAGTTAATTTGTAATTGTACTAACCGTTGACAACAGTTCCAATACAAGATAAACAAATAAAATAAGATGGGGTATATGGGTCAACATTTATTAACTTTTATCCCAACTGTATATTTATTAAAGGTTTTATGATGAAAAGTACTGTTCGTAACTCGTTCGAAAGTGGTAAGTTTATACCGGTGCTCTATTGAATTCAAGAACTCAGCTTCGCCTCGTACTTGAAACTCGATCTTGCAACAGTAACGACTACCTTCCGGACTAAATTAGTAACGAAATATACTATTAACTTATTGTTTCATTTCACATGAGCTAAGTAAATTATTAAATTTTAAGTCAAATGACTACCGAAAAATTTTGTTAATATAATTATTATGTTTTTCTCTCAAATAGCCTACACCGCAGTGGTGGATTGTGAGGTTATTTGTACATCTTGTTAAATTTCCTCTGGCCTTCTCATGACCACAATATTTTATTTGAAACCCGTTTATGTTTCATTGAAGCAAATTGATTGAATTGCACAACCTTTTCATGAAATTACGTTTAAAAAAAATCTTTATTGATCGTGATTCCATTAGACCTAATATTACAACATTTTATTCAAAAAAATCATATTTTACATATTTAATAAACCCACGTTAAATTCCGTAGTCGCTGGAACCGCGTTTGACATGTGATAATTAAATGCCCAACATTCCTGCTCTGTGTCTCGCCTGGCGCCGCGGCGCATGCGCCACATGCTAACCCAATACCGTGCATACACAGGGTCACCAGTTATAAATTACTCCACTGGCACACTGTAGTTAGACACTAGTATAGAGACATTGCTATTACTCATTAGAATATTTTCGGACCTAGAATATGATTATTTATCCAGGAAAAAGAGGATGGCCTCTAGAAGGTACTATAAAATATACACATGATAAGATTTATAATGAGACACCAAACGAAGATAGCTAAGAGAATGTATAAAAAAAATTTTAACAACTTGTGGTTGATTTGTTGGTTTTTAGCGTGCAATTTGAAATTACCGAAATAAAATCTTATGTAGTATTAACTTGCAATCACTAAAGACTATAAAAGACTATGTGTATAGGCTCCCTAAAGCAAGAAAAACCTTTCTTACAGTAATTTACAGTAACCTTCTTTTCGTTCCAAATACTTAACTCGCGAAATGATCCCGGTTAAGAAATGTTAACTTTGCAATCATGTATTAAATTAAACATTGATAGTATCGTGCAGTCGGCTAAGTAATCTATACTGCTTGTTGGCAAAACATTATATTGTACTGTCCTGTTTCTGACGCCGTTTTCAACAAATTTTATTGAATATAGATAATCATGTAGTTGAATAGTTACATTATCGCTCTCATACCTTGAAAGTTTTACAATGTAAACACATTGTCATTCAGTGACATTAAAAATAATTCAATTTTCCTTCCTCTTAAGATTTATTTCCACTGAACCGTTTATTTTCACTGATATATCATTGACCACGACATAGTCTCCAATATTTATCTACAAGAAAACAATGTTTATAATATATTTTTTAAATACCGTCAGAAATGGAGGAACATGGAGACATATTTTAGAGGTTTTACCGTGTTGAAGAAGACTCTTTTAAGTAAGTGTTCTTGAAAACGAAATCGTGATCAATCGAAACACCTTAATTATCAAGCTTGTTTTCAACTGTCTAAAATAGAAGGTTACAACTGTACCGTGTATTTCAGTCCGGTAACGGGACGCTGCAGTGTAAACAGTATTGTTTATAGCCATTAGCATTGCCGGCATACCGCGGTGCCGCTCGCCAATACACGGCCGCTGGCTGCGGTCTATACTGCGTGCAGGTTCTGATTATAGCTCGTGCGATTTACATTTGTTCTCGTTATGCAAACTATCACATTTGTTTGTTAAAACCCACATTCATTAAAAAACAAACGAAAAACAAATAAATTTCCGTTAAGGACGTTATGGATTGTCTGTAAACGGTACCAACAACATTTAAAGTATGTGTAAAGTGGTAAAAATGTGTCTACCTTCACTTCACAATACAATGTTGGGTATAGTAAACTTCTTTGCCTCCAGAAGTTTACGAGTTAAGTTGAATAAATTTGTAACCAGCGAAAACAGGAGTTGTCTCTTATTTTCTATGCGCTAAATGAACCAAGCTTGCGTTGGGAACAAAACCGCCTGAGTTGTGAAGATACTGTTTTTTTATAGCAAAAATGGCTCTAACTCAAAAGGAACTCTTTGCTTTATTAATATGTATCTCTTACAATAGTCCAATACACGATTTCTCTGTAAATTTTATCAAATAATGATATTTTTGTGAAGTAATAGATGCATAATTGGTTTTGTTTTTTTGATTAATTATGTTAGGTTATTGTTCCAACGTGCACCGATTCGCTAAGTAAAAGATTATTTAATGCTCTTGTAAAATATTGCCAACACTGTAAGTTACAATCTGATATCTTTAAGCTGTGATCGCGGAGATTTGCGTCGCTTGGCACAGAACACGCCGCTCACCCCCGCTATCACTAGCCTCTACACGGGTCCCCGGGGCCCCTTTTGTAGCCTGGTACGATCTGGTCACTTGATTACTAGATGAAATCAGTACTCCGCAAGAGCATTTGACCGCTAGAGTACGTCGGAATTTAAACACACCCATAATATGGAAAATGTATCTCACATTAAAGTAATGGATTTTTCAATGTGTTTCATATTAATTTTTATGCCAAAACTAATCGTGCCGCCGAGAAAACACACTTTAAAAAATATTTTCATTGTTCGTTAACTAAGGTGTTTACCTTTACATTATTTTTTATATTTTTATTGGCAGCTATTGTATACGTTTCTTATACAATAACAATGAGTCTTAATGCGATGAACTTGTCACGTCTAGAAAACATAGCACGTTAAAAAAAACCATTCTCACTCTGTTATCTGCGTCTTTAAAACTATAAATAGCCGAATTTCACCATCCCGCTTAACCTGGGTCATCTTTCCTAGGACGACAATCATACAAAATAATGTTTAAAATATTAAATTTTAAATTTATAAAATGGTTTGATAATTTATCACCATAACTAATTGTTATCTTAACACTTAAAGGCTGATGTAGCTGGTCGGTGTGTGTGGAACATACGTTGACCTCATCCAACGCCTGCTCTCGCCAAACATTGACCGCAACAGTGTTGTCGGTTGTCGGTTGTCGGCGAGGTTTGTGGCATCGCAGTCGTCCGTCTCGCATACAACATTTGTGTAGTTTCATTCCTGATATTTAAATTATATATTTACGTTTTTTTACTATTTTAGCATTTAGATTCCCGTTTAAAATTATTCCAATAATTAATTTACTCTTGTATACAAGGCCGTAGCCAGGGGGGGGGGGGGTCAGGGGGTCGAAACCCCCCCCCCCCCGAAATTTTGGCACAAATAATCAAAAATAGACCAATAAAAAATATGTAGAATTTTTCCATAAAAAACAATGTTTGAAAATTAAATAATGGCAAGGAACAAACTTAAAAACAAAGTAAAAAATACTCATGTGTTTAATTACAATGTTCAAGTCATAACGGAAATCGTAGTTAATCAGCTGTGTGCGCGCCAAAATGGGGATGATCGCGGTTCACGGAGGAGAGTAACAAACAAATGAGCGGGAATTTGACATAACCTTAGCATGTCAATTCCCTCATCAGATCGTGTGTGTACTGTGCAGTTTAGTTTTACATAGTGAACTTTGAATTAGTCTTCATAAAGCTTTGTGTCGTCTGTTTAATTGACATAGACAATAGACTATGAATGCTTATAGTCGAGGACAAGTTAACGCGAGGCAGAACCAGCCGACCGAAATAATCGGTCTTTTCAACTGCCACCCCACCGGCCGGCCATAAAACTGTCCCCGCCTGGAGTGACACGCGTGAGTCACCTCCAGTAGAAACATTATACATGTTTTATTTGTTAAATTAATTCAGAATGGATGCTATATTAAGCACCGTCTCAATTTACTGATAAATTTGATACCAAATTTGATCAGCATTTTACTTTTGAAAACCTTTAATAATTTGAATTGCTTCATTAAACTCTTAGTATATCATTGTTATAAAATTAAAATGGTTTTTACTAACCCAATAAAACATATTTTTTTAATTATTGTTTGATATTGTTTCTTGTCACACTTTACTCATGATTTGGATTGGCAGTAGGTCTGTTGGTATAACACCTGTTTGGTGGGGTTTCACCTACAGGTCTGCTTAGGATCTTCTTTGTTAATATTCTTGTCTAATTTGTAACAGTGACAAAGTTGCAAGGGGTTAAATTTAATCACAAATATCACGTTGGAAAAAATATATTTACACATATACTTTACAAAATATATACACAATAAAAATAAATTTTTACAAATGGCTTTATAATATATAGGAAAACAACACATTTTATGCGCCTACGGAAATTATATATAGGCTAATTATTTTAAAATGCCTTATTGTACGAGTATTGACATTTTTTGTTATTTTGGTTTGAATAAACAATTTCGGGAATTGTTAGAATTTATAACAGGAATAACTTTACTTGGAATTATTATAGAATTAAAATACTTTAGAATTAAAAACTCCTCAAGGACATACAAATGATAAATATTTTTAAACTACATCATAAAAGTAGAAATCATTTATTTATTTATTCAGAAAATTTTATACAATAGCTACAGGAAATCCCAAAACAGCTATTAAGAAAAAACATAATTATTTTAAGATTTAATTAAATATAAGTACAATGTATAACATAAATGCAAAAATATATATTAATTGGCATAAATAAAATAGAAAATTTAATGTACGAGCTTAAAGTAAACAGAAAAAATGTTGAAAATGGTTGAAAACACGAAAAAAATATTTAATTCATTCAAATACATAGATTCTGATAAAAAAGTTTTTAATGCATATATATATATATATAATATATATATATATATAAAAATTACGAGTAATAAAAAATGTATTTACAAACGGCTTTATAATTTAACATACTTTAGTAATGTCATTAAAATAAATAAAAACAACACATTTTATGTGCTCTATGATACAACAAAATAGCAAATAAGACAAATTTATGTGTTGTAGTACAAACTTAATAATACAGATTTCAAAGATAGCAGGTACTTATCATTTTACAGTGGAACGGCCAAATCATCGTCAGAGTGTTCTTCGTCATGCCTATCTTCACTGCCACTATCACTGGATTCTGAGTCCTCTGCTAAATTAATAATAAAGTTGTCTTGCAATTCGTCACTGATGGCTTCAAGCTCCCACATCTTTTCTTCCAATTCTACCACATGCTTAACCATGTTCTTCCAATCCTCGTTAGAAACATTGTCCAAAGCTTTGTTAAGTAGCACTTCAACAGTCGCCAGGGAGTAGTCTGTGTTCAATTTTGCAACTTCATTTTTTACTTTAGCCCACACCAACTCAATTGGATTCAAATCACAGTGATAGGGTGGTTTAGGCGCAAAACAGTGTGCCCCATCTCTTCTGCAATTTTGTCCACTTTGTACGTTTTTGCCTGCAGACGAAGATGGCCAGGGACGCGTGCAATCAGTTCTGCTTTCACATCTTTAGTGTCAAAATATACTCCATTTTTGGAAAGCCACTCTTGAATTTCACTTTTCTTCCAACTCATGTTTGGCAATTTTACGAGTGTTTCACTGTGATATGATGCGTTGTCCATCACAATAACACTGTCCGGTGGTAAAACGTGAAGCACACCTGTAAACCACTCTTCAAAAGCTTTGGAGTTCATTTCATTTGGCATTTTGGATTTTTGCCGTTTTTCTGGCTTTAAACACCCATCGAGCATCTGGACCAAACTCATCTGTCGGATCCTTTACAAATCCATCTTCACTGCCGATATGGACAACTATATGTCGACCACCTCGCCCTGGAACGTCACGAAGTCCTGTAGTCTCCCCATTCATAAATGCATCTCGTGAAGATTTAATGTATTTGGGAGTCCAGGCTTTCCTTACGGTATGACCCGCGTTGCACCACGTCTCATCCAGGTAAAAAATCTTCTTTCCTCGCGTCCTGTAGGCTTTAGTTTCTTGAAGATAACGCCTTCTCCAACGAACAATATCTTCACGTTCAATTAAAATTGATCGGCGTTCCCGTTTTTCAAACTTGAATCCTAAATCATTCAGAAGTCTCTGTGTCGTTTTTGCGCTCACATACTGCAAGTCTGGATCTTCGGTAATCATTTTCGCCAGTGTTTTGGCTGTCGGTGGTATATTTTGCCTATACAAGCTATGAACTTTTCTTCGTATGCCAGTTTTTTCAAAATCACTCCATTTTGTCATCCTTGTACGGAGTCCCAAACTTTTAGGTCTTTTCTTCCCTGGAGTCACTAACGGGCCTTTGTCGAATTCTTGCCTCATCTTTTCTATAGTACATCTACCTGCTCCGGTCAGTTCACTCACTCTCTCCGCAATTTCTCTCTTCGTCATGTTCGGGTTTTCTCTGCGTAAAACACCATACACATGCAAAATAATCCGACGTTCACCACTCGTAAATGCTGCCTTGCTTCGTTTCTCAATATACTTGTCAGGGGATACTAAAATTATTGGTTCTGCCATGGCTATGCTATCCGCAACAGTAACAATCACCAACTGAGTTCTATCATTGTAAGTTATCTTAAAGAAAACGTCACAGGATTAAAGTCCAGTGTTGTGTCCAAACACAACACAATAGTGGTGAATCACATGAAACCATATGCCAAAACAATATCATAAACGACTAAAAACTAGAAGGGTCATCCTACGATATCGCTTCGTCACTACATGTTTTGGCGCTTAGTCACTAGAGCATTAGCGCAACGGGTTGTGGATGGAGCCTTGTCAGACTTTTCACTGCTGCTGCTCCTCGCTTGTACAGTTTGAATGTCATCGGAATTAAATCAAATTTGGTATCAAATTTATCAGTAAATTGAGACGGTGCTTAATATAGCATCCATTCTGAATTAATTTAACAAATAAAACATGTATAATGTTTCTACTGGAGGTGACTCACGCGTGTCACTCCAGGCGGGGACAGTTTTATGGCCGGCCGGTGGGGTGGCAGTTGAAAAGACCGATTATTTCGGTCGGCTGGTTCTGCCTCGCGTTAACTTGTCCTCGACTATAAATGCATCGGCCGCACATATGAGAAGTGAGAACGACTGGCCGGAGCGGCGGTGTGCCGTGCGTGGCCGGCAGCCACAGTGGCTAGGAGATCGACGACAGATCGATGGCGTGGAAGGTTGGGTTTGTTTATAACTTGAAAACTACTTTCGCTTGAAGATATTTGTAAGATGGATAGTATAAAGGAAACAGAAAAATTAAACAGGACTGGTAGTAGTTTCCTTCACGTAGTTCGTTGCCGCGCCACTAGGTTCACCCGAAACAGTGGCCTTTTTCCCGCGCGAGGGCAAAACATGCAATCGTATTTCCCGTCTTCGGTTAGTGTTTACCGACCAAAATATTTTATTTTACGATTTATTTGAAGTTAAAGAGTGGTTCTAGTGGAAGGCTACCTGCTTTTTCAATAATTTGTGATATTATTACGTGAAAATGTATGTCAAAGTTAGTAAATTTCAGCATCAAATAAAAGTTATTAAAATTTTTTTTTAGAAAAAAACAGGTATACTTCCACTAGAACCACTCTTTGACTACCATATAAAACAAACACCTAAAGTCTACGATGAACAGTTCCAACCGAAGGCTGGAAATACGATTGCATGTTTTCGGGTAGATTTTCGGTGCCGAACGGCCCCCTTAA
>JAQYXR010001776.1:0-25058 GCA_030545055.2 Neoaliturus tenellus | reverse complement strand
TTGTTTCTTAAGCGACGATTTACTACCCCACTATAAAGAAAAATCAATTGGACTGGGAATATTACTCATTAGGATGATATGAAACAACAATGAGTAAAATAATCATAACTAATTAGTATGTGGTAAAATTACTTAAATCTGTGTAAACTGAAAACAAAAACGATTTATTTTTGGATATAAGTGTAAAAAATTAAAAAAAACCGTTGCTTACATAATACTTTTTAAACTTAAAAATTATTTTTTTAAATTTCTTTTAAATTAATTAATTAGTTTTTCATTTTAATCGTTCCAAAGATTTATGTAATATAACTTTCTCAACTAAAGCCTTAACTTATTATTTTTTAATTCCCTGACTTGAATATAAAATATACTGTTAGGATTAATTAAAATTTTCAACTAAAAATTAATAAAATCGAAGAGGTGACTATGAAATTTTGGGCAACTTGATCATACAATGATTCATTTATTATTCAAAATCAAAGAGGTGACTATTGTTGCATAATTCAAATTCAAATCTTCTTTATTTGTTCATGTACATGTAATACAGTAAATAGTGTCAAGCTTAAAACTAACTCAGTACATTTCAGGCATTTCATTACAATTCAGATCATTGTTATAAATAGTTAAACAGCATTTACACTACTTAATTCATAAAATTCTTCCAAGGAATAAAATGCATTTCTTATTAAAAACAGTTTAAGCGCTTTCTTAAATTTATTTCCACTTTCTATCCTAATTATTTCTTTAGGGATGTATTTTAAGAATACAGAGCCGGCATAGGATGGTTTCTCTTAAATAGCTCAGAGTTATGAGAGGGCAATACTATACTACTTTTATTTCTAGTATTGTAACCATGTACGTCCTCATGCTTTACAAAATTATCTCTATTATTATTAACATGCATTACACACTCTAAGATATATAAACTGTAAACGGTTTTAAAATGTTTTGTTCAATGAAATACTGCTTTACAGACTCATCAAACTTTAGATTTAACATGGCTCTTAGTGCTCTTTTTTGGCAACTAAAATTTTATTGAGGTTTTTTTATATGTTTGGTTGTTCCTTCGTAAAAACAGATTCCATAAGATATATGGGATTGAACAATGGGCATGAAACACATTCTTTAAAATGTAAACTACATAGGTAATACAATCTTTTTAAAGCGTAAATTCCTGAGTTTATTTTTGCTAGAAGATGGTCAATGTGTAGGTCCCAGCTAAGATGATTATCAATATGAACTCCTAAAAATTTTGTTTTTCAACCTTATCTATTTGGATATTGTCAACAAAAATGTTAAACTCATGATTATTTCGATTTTGTTTTGTAGTGAATTGAATATAATTAGTCTTTTGGAATCTAATATTAAATTGTTAGAAGAAAAAAAATCCTGAAGTTGACCTAATTCTATATAGGAGCTCAATTCCATTTCAATGTCAGTCTTTACAGACATTATATAAGGTTGGAATCATCCGCGTAGCCTATAGGATTTTTTTAAGTTGATTTTTTATGTCACTAAGTTTACTAAGACAGTTTGGCATTATCTTTTATGTAGCAAATGAATAATAAAGGTCCAAGTATGGAGCCTTGTGGCACCCCATGTTTGATTGTTTGAGAACTTGATTGATATTTTACAATTTGATTTCCTTCCGTTTTTTGATATTTCTACATATTGACTTCTGTTTTTAGATAACTTCAAACCAATTTAAGTAAAAGTTTTTAACACCTAGACTATTAATTTTTTAATAATTTTGTCATGAGATATACTGTCAAAAGCTTTAGATAGGTCCATAAAAATTCCAGCTACTATGCTTTTCTCATCTATTGATTCAATTAAGGATTCAGTAAAACTAATCAAAGTATTGATTGGTATTGATCAAGGTATTGATGGATTTATCCTGTTTGAAACCATGTTGTTCTGGGCAGAAGAGATTATTGTCACTTAAATGTTTTACCAATCTTAAATACATTGCTTTTTCAAAAATTTTGATATTGAAGGTAAAATTGAGATGGGTTGATAGTTTTGAATTTCTGTTTCTACTCCCTTTTTAAAAAATGGTACCACTTTTGAAATTTTGAGTTGATCTGGAAAAATCCCCGAGATAAAGAAGCATTTACTAAATGGGTTAAAGGTTTGATTAGTGGATCCCTAGCAAACTTTACTACTTTGACTGGGACACCATCATAGCCACTAGAGACCACTTATTTTTGAGTGAGTCAAAAATTTCCAGTACCTCTTTTTCTTCCAGTGGCGGACATCTAAAACTAGGAATCTGGTATCAGACTCATTATCAAAACAACCATCCTGAGCCGGTGTCATATCTTTTACCATGTTTTCTACTATTGTTACAAAATAATTGTTAAAATATTTGCTACAACCTAGGATTAGTAATTTCACAATTGTCTGTACTTAAAATGTAATCATTTTCTAAATGTTTTGGATTTTTTTTGTGTTTCTTTATTTATGATTTCCTAAGAAGCTTTACTTATATTTTCAGAGTATTTAATTTTATTATCATAATAATCTTTTTTGGCCTTTATCAATTTAAGTTTGTATTGTCGATTTTTTTCTTTAAAGCCTGTTTTTACATATTGCAAACCTGAGCCCCTAGCTAATTATTGAGTTCAATGAGATTGTTTTTTTCTTCTTTTAGTTCTTGTGTAATCCAATTATTAGTTTTTTTGGTAATTTTTTTCTGCACAACTGGAAATGATAAATCAAAGTAGTAATGAAAATATTGTGAAAGGTTGTATATTTTTCTTTGATTTTTGAGTTGAAAAGAGAGATCCAGTTTTCAATTTCAAGAGTGATTTAAATAATATCATATTATCACTGGAAAAATTCCTTCCTCGATAATGAAGGCTCGGAGCAATTTATCTTTTTAGGTATATTGACAAATCTACTTGCCCATCATGATCTGATAAGGCAGTTATAACACCCTCAACTTTTATTGTCTCCTTATAAAAATTTGTTAAAACGTTATCAATACAGGTTTTGGAAGTAGCTGTAACTCGCGTTGGAAAGTCAATCAGGTAATCCATACCGTGCCCAGCAAGAATATTTTTAATTCTTTAGATTCAGGTGATACAACAAGCATATTTAATGTTACAATCGCCCATTATGATTAAGTGATTATTTTTATGTAACAGAATTTCAATGAGAAAATTTAGACGAATTAAAAACTCTGAATTTTGCTACTATAAGCTAATTTATCATCAATTAGCTTCTTAATAATCATTTTGCATATGTTGTTATATTCATTTGAAAAAACAACACTTTTTATGCAAAACAACACTTTATTTACACTACCAGTACACTACTACATTATTTACATTTTCAGTACCTAACCTGTTTTTGACAATCTATATTGTCATCAAAAGACAACTTTTTTTTATTACGAACCTTCTTGGAGATTACCTGAAGATGTGGCTGTCGCCACAACACATGTCAACAATAGGATATTGAAAAGGTAAATAATTTATCATTCTATGAATTTGTATCAGTATCCAGAAGTATGTAAACATATATGTCATAACATAATATTTATGACATATGTTTATACATACACATGTGTATGTATCCATTTTGCTATTACATCCTGCGTTGTCAAACAATTATCAGCCGGTATTCAGATTTTTTCCAGTTCAACCTCATTTAGTCCAGTAAAAATTATACATTTTGGTATACAAAAGGTCGGTAGTTCTGATTTTTTTATATGTTGTTAGTGTTGGGCCATTACATAAAATCCAAGTTTTCGACCTCGAGGTGCGACCGCCGCGCCACGGGGCGCGCCACTTGTTACTAAAATATCAAAATTTTTACAATTTTAAGTTTTTTGGTCTAAATCGCTAGCGAATAATTTTACAGGAAATATTACATTATTATATTAAAAGAGGATAAATTTGTGACATTTAAGCCCAACAACACATATGTAGCGTAATTAATGACCGAAATAAAGACTTTCGAACAAAATAACTAAATAGCCCAGTCAAAATAGGTTCGTGTCGGAAGTGATTCCGGGGTGGCTGAATTTTCACAGTTGATAGACTATGATAAGGTGTGCATTTTCCCAAACGTAACGAAAAATCCCCCTTGAGCTTTCCGCCCTACGCCCTTTTAAAATTAAAGTTGCAGTATGTTAGAAAATCAACTACAGCTTCGTAAGGAGAAAAGCAATCGAAGTGGCGTTGCTTTTTATTTTGTTCCCATAAAATTTACTACAAAAGTTGTTATTACCACTTATTACAAAAGCCTTTAAATCTTTTGACAAAATCAACACAAACGTAAAAAATAGATTTTTTTCTTTACATCGTATAAAAACCTTCCCTTACAGCTCGTTTGTTTGAAGTTTATATGTAAACACCGTAAATCTGAAGTTTGTAGAGAATTATTTTAGCTTTACAATGATTCATAATATCGGTATGTTCGGTTTGAGGATGACGAGCAATATTGCATTTTATTTTATGGCGACAGTGAAAAAGTCTCCGCTCTTGGCCCAATTTCAGTACAAACATTATTGAATTTTAAAGTCTTCCCCTCTTATTTTTTCTATAAGGGATGACTTAGAGGAATGGAACTTCAAACTTAATATTTGGCCATTAGTACTTCATTTTGTGGTACAATGTGACTTATTAGACCCAATGGGGGACGGCCCACTAGGAGTTAGGCCTACAAGAAAATCTTAAAGGTAAGCATAGGGCAATATGTACCACATATTTAAGGTCTCACTTAACAGAACACAATGCTGCAAACCTGACCTCAATCGGGACAACGCAGCCGGAAATGGCAGGCATTTTAACTTTTCCTTAAAATCTTTTCTAGCAATTCAAAATGTAAATAATTCCATTGCCTGCTACTTCTAGCTCGGTTATCTTGGCTATCTAAAAATGCGAAAACTTTAAGTATGCTATTATCGTTATGTGGACTACTGTCGAAGTTTACGTTATAAATATGAAATTAAGTAAATCTTTTTAGACGTTAGTTTTATCTCAAGTAGGGTATTCATTGATTTAAAAAAATAGTTTGACCATTTTTTTAACCTCTGTAGCCTATTAAAATAAAATTCTTACAAATTAACTTTATATTCTTCCTCTCTTAGTTTCATTCGTACGTTCTCGTATTATCTATCTATAGAAAATAACATAACAAACACCATAAATCTATACAGTGTTTGCTTGAAACAACTACGAGTATGTAGTGGAAATATTGAAAAAAAGACACTATTTAAATCTATATTTGGGAAAATGGTTTATTTTGAAGATCTGTATTTCGGTCATTAATTACGCTACATATGTGTTGTTGGGCTCAAAATGTCACAAATTTATCCTCCTTTAATATAATAATGTAATATTTCCTGTAAAATTATTTGCAAGCAATTAAGACCAAAAAACCTTAGGATTTGTAAAAATTTCGTTATTTTAGTAACAAGTGGCGCGCCCCGTGGCGCGCGGTCGCACCTCGAGGTCGAAAACTTGGATTTTATGTAATGGGCCCAATACTAACAACATATCAAAAAATCAGAACTACCCCGACCTTTTGCACGGCAACCCCGTATTTTCTGACAAATTTACTGGACTAATTGTATTTTTCAATTAAAACCAGGTTTAATTTTCCTCAAGGACGGAACTCGAAGCCGATGCTCAAGAATGTTTTTCCATGTCAGCTTATTCCTAAGAACCCTTGCAGATTGTAATTAACTTATATAAATATAACTTATTTCTGGCATAGGATCTTAATTTATTCATTACATCAACTGCAAGGAACTGTGCATCAAGGACACACCCCTTTGATTATTTAATGGATGTACACAGGGGGGGGGGGGGATGAAAGGAAATCGTGGTCTCCAAATTTGTGTAGAAGAGAATATGATTTGTTGACTCAATGTTTAATTTAAAACTACATAAGAAGTGTAAAATACATAAAAACAGAGCTAATAATTGAATCAGTTTTTTTGTTATCTAAACCACAAATTGTACTGTCAAATCTTATGCGGTGGATGGAATGGCAACACTGGAAGCAGACTAAAATTCCCTTGATTATCATGTCGCTCTGGCAATTTAAAATTGCCATTCTGGACCCTTTTGTTTTGCAAAATGTTAACAGTGACAAACCAGAGAAATATTTTGTTTTGAGGGGGGATAGTCCCCTCGAGGTTCATCTCCCAGGCTTGAACTCAATTCTGTATAGTATAATTTCGCCTGCAACATGGCTGCAAAAAATGCTAAGAATGAACAAGTTTTATTTTAGGTTAGTTTATATTACACCTTTATACTTCTATTATAATCTAAAGTGTACCATGTTTCAAAACGAACGGAGTATTAATAGACAAACTTCAAGTACGGTAATAATTTTATACAAACATGTAACTTAAACTATAAAAAGATGATACTATGTTAAATATCCAAGTTATTTTTTCATATATGATTCCCGGCGATTTGTGAGTTTTTTAAGTGAATTGTTTAGAAATGAAGCAGAAATATCTTTCATGTAGCCTCAAATGAAAGTATTTCATTTGGTGATTTTTAAAACTAATTCACATTATATAGCAAATTCCAAAACATAACATTTTTCTTCTTAGAGAAACGTCAACTTTTATTTCAGTAACTAAAATCGTTGGCTAAATACACTGACGTGAATAGACTTCGATTAGCATTAGGCATGTTTGAAACCTATTTACGGTGGTGCGAACTTCTGCGGCGGTACATGAAGTACAAGTGACATATGATGAAGCATTTATCCCTGAAGGTTATGTTTTGGTTGGGGTAAAATATTTTGTAGCACTGTAAATCCAATTCATAATATAAAATATATTAAAGTAATATATTTTAATAAAATATATGACTAAGTTCTATAATATGAATTTTATAGGCCCTAAGATGGTGATTATTTATTAAAATTTTGATACATTAGCCCTAAATGTGGCCTACCGTACCACTTATTTTTAAATTTTGTTTTCATTGCTTTTTTATGAAAGGAAAAGAGAAAAAATTAAACTCCATTATGCCTTAGTCACATCATACATGATTTCATAAATCCTACATTTTGTGATCTGATCATAATTTGCTAAAAATTAAACTAAAAAAGTTCAAAAAGCCTAAAAATCATTGCGTTTTAAATTAAGTAAATGTAACTGATAACATTCCTAACTGAATGAGGTTTTGAGACGGTCGATCCTTCAGGGTAAAATAATTTAAGTCAACAGAATTTATTTTAAATAATGAAAGTTGAGTCAAAATTGACCTAATCGGTAACAATTTGTCAATGCTACCGTAATGTTAAAATGTGTTTATATTCAACAAAACTAATAAAACTAATATACATGATGTACATTTATTACATGATGTACATTTATACTTTTTTCAATGTATTTTTATTTTTTTGTGGAATAAATCTTTCTTTCATTCATTCATTCAAACATGAGCATTAAAATAAAATCGAGTCTTTGCCCATCAATACTCGGCGGATAGCTCCAGTCATGGTGAGTGAAGTGCTAACCAAATGGTATGAAACATGTATAAAATGTACTTTTTTAAATTGCTATGTCCTTAAAATTCATTAGCTGCTTTACATAATTGAGTAACATTAAACAATTTAACAATCAAAACTTATTTATTTTTTAATCCACCAACTATAAAATTGAGTAGTTTGAATAGAATAACACTATATTATTTTTTCTTTCCAGTAAAAGAATAATACATTATAAATACATACACTTTTAGGTAATAAAAAACACACTGGCCATAATAAAAAAAAATCCTTCTTGAGCGTTTGCTCTTCTTCTGTATTAGACACATACCTTGTGTGTTTACAATCAGCTGCTTGAAAGGTTATAAAATAAATTCATTGCAAAGATTTGTAAATTTAGATTTTTGTAGTAGGCTATAAGGAGGTAACATTAAAGTAATAAAACCTGCTAATATAGGAAAGCTTAGCTTTTATTTCATATCAAACTGCATGTACATCGGTCCAATGGAAGTCTCAGACGAACTGTCCATAGGATTAGAAAGTTTACTTTTTCAAAAATGTAAATATTTTAGAAGTACAAATAAGACCTACTAAGAGGGACCAAAAATGTTTATTTTGGGTACATTTCCCATGTAAATCGGGGCCCAGTAGAAGTCTCAGGCGAACTGTCTAAAGGTGTTTTTTACCTTCCTATTTTAAATATATAGATTTATCATCTCTCTTTATAAAAGCTAAATCCAGTGAGCAAAGCCATTGAAGCCCAGCTTTCACTTGCTCTATGCAGTCTGACCAACCTTTCGGGGAAAGCACTCTTTGGGAATCTGTCACCATGCCTCTCTGCATTTACAGAGATACGTTTACAAAAACATGCTAACAACTCTAGATATCTCAACAACAGGTTTTTTTTTTTTTTTAAATACTGTATATTCAAAAATTTTTTTACTGTGACACCATATTCAATAACTGATTACTGAAAAAAGTATGCCTAAGTTAGGCTCCTGTTTTATTGTCTTGCATCAGATAAGTTAGACTTTTTTTCTTTAAACAACTTTTATTCTGTGTTTTTTTATTTGTGGAGGGGGGAGGGGGGGGAGGGTTATCGTGGTCATGTCAATGAGCCAAACGGTTACAAAAATTTTCATTGTTTAGTAAATTATTGCATACATTTTCCATCACTGATTAGTAAAAACAAATTCACAAGTGATAGAAAATGTCCGTAGTAATTATTTACAAAAATTTTAACATTAACTCACCTTCACCAACAACAACTTAAAATGATAAAATAAAAAATAAATAAATAAAACTATGGTATGTAACCCTATGTTCATTACCATAACCAGCCGAGGAGAGGGCCCGACCAGTGGGGGGAGGGGCAAAATCCCCGGGCCCGGGGGCCACCGGCTTTAAATATAATAATATTATAAAAATTATTAAAAAATATGTCTATTGAAAGTCTTAACAAAAAGTTAAATTTGCTTGTGGTCTTAGTTATAAAATTATCACAACGAATACTATGCAATTGGAAAAGGAAATAGGATATGCAAAAAAATTATTGCTTTATAGACAGTTAATGAAAATAAATTGGAAGGCATTATTTTTTGGGTGTATTTTTGTACTTTTTTAGCCAGTGGCATTTTTTACGTTTGACAGGGAACACTCCAAACCCCAGTCTTGTTACTATCTAACATCGACCAGTTGTTAGAAAGCATCATTAATTAATTGCCCAATGACTAATGGCAACTACTGCGTCCGGAATGAAACGTTTAAAAGCTACTAACTTTTCTCAGGATCAAACCTGCAACTGTTGGGTCCAAAGATGAGGTATATAACCACTCAATCTACCCAGCCAGTTAAACACCAATACATTAAAACCCCCAATATGGATTAAGACATTACCATAGCCTCGTTTAAAAGACAAGGCTGTGCTTGTGAAACTCTGCTTGACCCAGAATTCTGGGATGAAGCCAGGCTTTGTTACAACTAAAATGGCATCACACACAAAAATGCTGCCAAATACAAATCAAATCAGAAAAATATTTTTCTGCTATTGTAATGAGGGAATATGCATTTCAAATGTTTCTGAAGGCCTTTGATTTTGTTGTTATAAAAATCACTTAAATAAAAGCGATGGAGGTAGGGCCCTAAAGTTAGATTGTTGGGTTAGATTATTATTATAATAACAACATTTCTTATCTCAGTATAGTAATCGTTGTTAATTTGACTGTTTTATCGCACAATTTTATCGCAATATCGAAATTTCCACATTGATAATAACAATGGAGTCGGATAACGAAGTTTCGCCATATATCTGTCTTTTCATAGTTTTTATAACAATCTTGAAAAAAAATCATTTTCAACTAAGTTTTGACATAGGCTAAAATTTTTTTATAAATGTGCATTTTGAAAAATTCTAATTTGACATTAATAAAAACAACTTTATTTCCTATTATTAAGTTGCATGTCATATCAAAGGACTTAAATTAGCTTTTAAATTTACATCAACTTCAACTATTTATCTTGTCTTGGAGAGGTGCAATTTCAGTTGGAAATTAATGAGACAGGTCATAACTAACATTTTCTAATTTCTATCTTTTTGTCTTGATGAGCAACTTAGCTTACACTTACTTTATTACAGTACTTTTAAAAGTAAGAAACCATTGCAATCCCATTTTGAAAGTTTGCATAGGCTACTTCTTAATTAGTATTAAGCAAACTACTGGTAGGAATTTTTTTTAACCCTCCAAGCGTTCAATATAGCACCCTGGAGCGTTAAGCATTTTTTGAAGGTTTTGCATACTTTCAAATAAAAATTAGTAAAAAATATATTGTTATGACCTAGCACTATAAATGTATAGGCCTATATTATATGAAAGTAGATAAAATGGACTACCTAATAATACAAAAATTTTTTACCCTTACTTATTGTTACCAAAATTAGGCTATAGTTTAAAAATTAAAAAATTACAAGAAAATTTTTGTTATATAACTTTGCTCTCCCCCAAAATATTTTTGGATACACATAATTAAAATTCCACATTTTGTTTAGAATTTTATGCAGTTCAAGCAAATAGGTATATAATTTATATAAGTTTGAAGTATTTGAAAAATGTAATGTTGAATAAAACCAAATATGTCCTACGGTACTTACCCTAATCCCAAGTAAAACCACATGTAAAACCAAGCTAGGAATATTACACTAATTCCTACTCATATTTATGATTACAAACTCGATAAAACATATTAATTTATTCCAATAATGTAAATTAAAGGTATTAGTAACAATTTTAATCATTCACAACCTTAAAACGATTGGTAAAATATGAATTTCTTTGTTTACAAAGTTAGCAGATGTAACAGTTTTTTTTACCAGATGTTTCATTGCATATTACAAACAACCAATCACGTCCCGCCATTTGAAATGGGTGTTTTTGGATAGCTTAGAATCTCCCGGTAACAGCGTTAGCGTACACGGGTCCGTTTCTGTCATTCACTATAAAGTTACGTCACTTTTTTAAAAGGTCGAAAAATCGACTCAAACGCTCGGAGGCCAAAAAGCTTGACCAAAAAATCGACGATTAACGCTCGGAGTGTTAATTATGTGACTTTTTGGAATTCAAATTCAAAATAGGCCTAATTGGACAGATATTTTGGGAAATTTGTTTTCCTTATAAGACGTAACCTCCCACATGTTGTGTTTGCATATCAAGTGAAAGACCAAGAATAAAGGAAATTCACACAACTCCCAAGTTTCTAGCTCAATTAGGAGAAAAATTTAGTAAATGCCCCCAGCATGATTTTGGGCGATTTTTAGAAACTTTAAAAAGCCATACCGTAACTCAAAAACGGGTTAAGATAAAAAAATTTAAATTTGATATTTTTCTTAGGCTATATATGAGTAGGCTATTATTACCTCAGTGCAGATTTTTGTCAAGATCTGAGAAGGTCAAGTTAAATTAGTGTGTTGATAGAATGACCCATCAACCTAAGCTAGGCCTATGGAAAATTAAGTTAGGTTACACAAAGTTTCATGCTTACCTTTCAATGGCGAAGACTATATAACAGGGCTAGTAGGGCTAGGCTATTTTACTAATGTGTATCGAGGAGCGTGTTAATCTGTTAATTCCCTAATAGTTATTAGGCCTACTTACCAAGATCAAATACAACCAATTTGGGTAATGGATCGAATTCCTTCAAAAGATCTTGATTGGCAATTTCAACTTTTGTTGATGAAGATGTGAGTTTAGCCATCATGAAAATTAAATGCAAACAATGAAATTAATGAAAAAATTATTGAAAAACAAACACTGTTGGCATGGCCCAAAACATAACCATAACCTAAACCAAACCTATTAACCTATTAAGCCTTTAGCCTTTAAGCCTCAAAAAGTAAAATTAAATCTTATCCTTTTGTCGTCTGCTACTGCTATGCGGGTCGGGTTCGTGACAGGAACCTGGGATGAGATGTCATGACGTCATAACTGGCTCATTTCTCACATTCCACCGTCTAGCTTTCAAGCACAGTCTAATATATAGGCTAACCTATATATTAGACTGTACTTTCAATTGCAGACGACGACAATCCATTTCGGGATGCAAACTACAAACTACTAACGACATGACATCTCTTTTCACACATAAATAAGTTATAGTACTTCGACTTCGAAAACTTTTCCCTTTTGTGTTGAATAAATTTACTTCTGATAAATACAAATTTTAGATGACAAGTTAAACCAGAACCAAAATTATTTGAATGTATTTGTTATCTAAGTTTTTACTTCCAAATAGGGTAGAGTACATAAGTTTAATTAATTTCTCTCTTAAGTTAAGGCTTTTTTGTTTTAGTATCATCACGGGCTCTATACCCCGTTCAAAATAAATGTGCGGTCGAAATGCATATTTCAATTCCCCCATTTTCTCCCGTTCCTCCCACTGCCAACAAACCAACCAATCGCAATCACTAACAATTTGTACAGCTGTTTAGTATCTTATGTCACTTTATGCCAATGTTTTGCTTTTTCGTAAACAAATATTCTTATTTTGACGTTTGAGATGTAAAAAGAAGCGCTTGCAACGGCGACGAGGTGAAGTAACATGTTCATCAGCGCTATTTTCTACTCTGAATTTCAAGAGCAAAATTAAAATAACATATGATTTTGAAGAAAATCGGGGAATTAGGAAAGGTATTTAGGGGATTTCCCTTATAGTGGGAAATAAAATTTTGTCTTTCGACCGCACATTTATTTTGAACGGGGTATAGTGTTTTACTTACTGTAGGCCCTATAGGCCATCTCTTCTCGTTCTTGTATCTTAGACCCAAAGTACTTTCAGTTAAAGTAACTTAATTCGAGTTAATTACCATGTAGGCCTAAATTTAATTTATAAGTTTTAATTGCTACCATTTAAGTTAAGTTTAAGTAAAAAGTTCTCTAAATTGTATTTTAATGCTTCAAAGCACCGGCTTAAAATTAAGACTCTGTTGAGTTAGCTGAAAATACGATTTGAAAAACAAAATCGATCGTTTGTTTTTAAGGTATTTAAATTAGTCTTATAACTTAAAGAATCCAAAAATCCAAAACACATAGGCTACTCTTTAGTCAATTAAATATAGGCTAGGCTTATAAGACTTCTTATAGAATAGGCATGTTTGAAACCTATTTGAAGTGGTGGGATCTTCTGCGGCCTACATGAACTTGGTACTTACTTGGTACTTTGAAGGTAATCCAGTTGGCTGCAGGTGGCGTTGGATCCGTCAATACTGTTGCATTGGGTTTAACGTATGTAGTTTGGATGGAGGTTCGGGGTTTACTTTGGTTTGTTTGTTTGGTGAGGTCAGGACCAACCAGGTTTAGGTATTTTTGGGGTAGCATTGATAAAACTCATAAAATTCATTTAAGTTGTAAAATTACTGACTTAATAAAAGGTTTTTAAGTTCACTCAAACTTTGAGAAATGATTTTCTAATCAAATTTAAGCCGAAAGTTTTTGAAACATTTTCTATCCTGAGTAAGTACAAGGGTTTTTTTCTCAAAAAGTGTCAATTTATGATGAACTGCAGAGGTGGTTGTTTGACTGTAACAGGCTACTTTTAAGACATACAATCTGGAATCTGGGCACTGTCAGAACACCCAGGGTTTTTAAATACTCCCTACAAGAGGTGCGAGGGTGGAAGCCTAGAGATGCATCTGCCTTTTTTTTACCAGATGGGAATTTGAGTCAAGTTTTTGAAGTACAAGTGACATGATAGGTAAATCAGTACATAGCCTATTACAAATTTTCTTAACCAAGGATGAAACATTTATACCTTCAGTTTATGTTTATTTAGTGGTAAAATGTTTTTACTGTAAATCCAGCTGAATAATAACATCAATTGCCGCGACTCTGGCACGGCAAGACAAAATTACCAAAATGAATTATCAGAATTTTGGTATCAAACAAAAAGCATTGAATGTGAAGTCTATTCATGTTAGTTTATATAGTCAATGCTTATAACTTAGGCGTGTTTCAAAATTTTAGAAAATAATGAACATAACTCTTATGACTGATTTTGATAGTAAATTAACTTCAGTAATCTGAAAAAAGTTTTACACAATGTTCAATGGTTTGCTAAACTCAATCAAATATCTGCCACGTAACACTTAAATTATTTACATGTAATTTAAAGAAGATGGACCTTAGATTTAAATAAGGTCACAGTAATAACTGCTTGACTATGAATCAATAGGTTTCATATTGTCTATTATACTTATTTTGATTTGAAAAACCTTGTTCGAGTTGTCTTTGCTGCTGATAAGACTATTAAACTGGACTTGTTTTGTTACAATAAAAAGTCAACTTTTAGTTTGATGGCATCATTAATAAATGAAATCAGGCAATGTAAGTTTAAAAAGGAATTGTACCGTTTCAAACTTTACAAGAATACATCTTATATAATTTGAAACTCATGACTGCGAGTGTGCCTCAGAAGGAAAGATAAACCAAAGCTTTCACGGCCAACAACACATGAATACTTTTATATTTAAGTAAAATAAATTTTATTGCTAAGTTTGAAACCACAAAGATGAGATTGATATCTTTATAAAAATTCCGAATAAAACATAGTTGCAAAATGGTGTATCTCTAACTTTCCTGATTCATAACTCAATGAATTTTTAGGTTTGTATTCATACAATATACTACATGAGGATAGTTTCAATAAAAATAGAAAGAAAAATCTGTGATAGTTATAAAAATATTATTTATTTTAAAACCTTTTTAGTACATAAAATAATTGATTATGCTTCCAAAAACTTTCATTCTTCATTGAGCTCCTTGGACGTATGCAATTATTCTGAAACTGATAAACATTTTGTTAGTAAATGTTTAGAATATGTCCATTTTATGGTATAGACACAGAATTCATATAGCCTAAATACACCTGTAACGCTCATAGTTGGATATATTATTATATCTGCTGGATTCATATAGACAACCAAATGTTCATAAGACTAAACATAAGACTAAATTACTTACAAATTCCATCAAAATAGCTCAAAAATTTTATAGAGTTTTGATGTTAATACATCATCTTCAGCTGCTGACACGAAGTTCTTCGGCTATAAGGCCTCGTCATCTATGTATATAAAAGAAATTCGTGTTAGTAACACAATTTTAAACTTAAGAACATCTAAATCGATTTGGTTGAAAAATGGTGGGGTGGTAGCTTGGAACCAGGAGAGGTGAACATCACTTCTATCTCATTCCTTTTCGACGTGACATAGCCCTAGGACCGTCATAAACGTACCCATGGCAGATCGTTTTGGAGTTTTTTTTATATGAGTTGTTTATGAAAACAAAATTGTCAAATAATATTTCTTTGTAATATATTCCATAAATAACTGTTCTTTTTTTAAAGTATTGAGGGAAGATTGTTAATTAAAAATTAGAGGATATTCTAGACTTGCGGCGAGTGAGCGAAGCGTACAAGCTGAACCTGATTGAGTGTAGAAAAAGAGCTCACCTAAGGGCCAAAATTACTCAGGTTGGCATTGCAGAGTATGCCTGGTAACAGATACTATTGTATAAAAAATAAATCTATATTAATAAAATTAGAGTTTTGTCTGTACATTGCTTAGAATCTTGAAATTTTTGGTTATTTTTTCTTTTTATGTATCACAGAATCCAAAATCGACGTCATCCAAATTTCCTTCCCTCTGTCTTTCTCTCTCTCTGTCTGTCATTCACTGTGTCTGTAACGCTCATGGGCCCTATTTTGTCCTCTTTTCACGGGAAAACGACTTTACGTGATGGTCTAAATTTTTTTCCTGTTATACACAAGAGTGGTTTGAAGGTTCATTACAACTTAAATTGCCTCAGCGACCCCAGGGCTTTGCCCCATGGTACGTCAAAGTAGCCAAGTTGTGCTAAAATACCAATCTTTTATCTCTTTTCACATGACAAGGGCTTTATTAAATGATATGAAAATTTTTATCACTGTTAAATGGTGCAATTAGAAAATTTTTAGCTGCTCTAAACCAACGTTCTTCAAAAAGGCTCTGCCTTATAGTAAAAGAAATATTCAATGTTAATCTTATGGGAATATTTAATTCTATCAACTTATCTATGCTTTTTAATCAGCTGGATTAGACAGTTTGTCATTTTCACCACAGATTGCAACACTTATAATTTTAAATACAGACTCATTTATGTTTAATGCTTTTACCTTTTACTAGCCAAAATACAGCGAGTAAAATCAACTAAGTTCTCGGTTCTTAATTTGAATATTAAAATAATTTATGCTAAGTATTACAGAACGAGTTTTGTTCCTTAAATCTGAAAATATTTCTTATTATCATTGTAAACTAATTTTAGTTCCCAATTTAGCTTTCATGACACGTTCTGACAAAAAGAGTTGTATTTCATAAAACAAAATATGTAGTTAAAACTAACAAGGATAATAAATTTCTTGATCTTCCGAATAATGCGAGTATAGACGGGGCAGTACTAGAATGTGTGAGGATGCTGCTGACGAAACACTGATAATTAATTATTTTCATTCAAGGATCATGCTGATTGGTGAAATGGAATTAGATGGCTAGAACCAATGTATCTACAATGAATACATAAACGTTAAGAAGGTCACATCTTATGGACGAAATGGTCAGGAAAGTTTCGGTCGACGTAGTTGCGCACTCCACCATGAGAGCGCGCACGAGACAATAACAAGTTTAGTCAGTTTACATTTTAACTTCGTTGCAGATGGTCACCAGCTAAGATCCTCTCTCGCCCTTACACACGCACACTCACTACTCATACATAACCTAGAATTACTCAATCAGCTGTAATATTTCAATCATACCTTTATCTGAACATAATTATATTACATTTAAAATGTTAAAACTTTTAGGTTATTCATAAGGTGTAGAGTACATTAGGTAATGATACCGTAATATTACAAAATATTTTGAAAGTACGTAAAAACTAAATAACATACTGAATAATAACATTTTTAACTCAACCCGACTGGAGTTGGCGAACTAAGTTCAACAAATTTAGGCTGCTATAATAAATGATGAACTATTTTTATGTGTACGAAAATGAATGGACGACATGCAGTTTTAGCCATGCGATCGCCATGAAAGGCTCTTATATCTTTAAAAATGCAATTATGTCATAACATCTAAGTAACTAATGAAAAATATTAGATACAATAATCTACAACAATCTTTCCTTATCAATTAAAACACTTTAATTAACTTTTAAAATAACGTAAAAACAAGACGTAATTTTCTTTGCAATCTCTAAACTCAGTCTGCTTGTTGTTAGTTACAGTACTATAATTACACGTGTTGCACACTCCTTAACTTTATGTTCAGTTTTTCTTCATTGTCTTTCATCCTTTGTCGTCGCTTCGAGATAAATTTCACCGGAAAGCGAAAAAATGACAATATTCCATCCCGAGATCTGTTAACGCAATTAATATACGAGCACTTTCTTCCGCCGCTTATTTTGAATCCATTAAAATAAATGAATTTGAAAATAGGGGGATACCATTACGACTTTAATCATTTGTAAAATATAGTTTATTTTGAAAACATATGATTAAATAAAACATGTGATTAAATCAAATATCTCCATTAGAATATAGTTAAAATTTTTTAAAGCTTATAGGACAAAGCCCTAAAAATAATAGGATTTAATGATCCAAAATAACGATTCCCCTTGAAAAAAGCTTTCCAATGACACCAAATAAGCTAGGTAACCTATGTTTTAAGGGGTGTTTTAACGTTGAAATACTAAATAAGAAATTTAATATCTCCCTCTCTCTCGCACTATGTTTACGTTCCGCTGGTGCTATCTCTATTTGGAGTGCTCAAGCTCAGTTGACAGCGCTCCCAGTGGCAAAATTTGTCTGCCAATTTTTAACATGGGATGTGACCTTCTTAACGTTTATGTATTCATTGGTATCTAGAACCAACCAAGGTAGGTGACACCAACAGCTGATTGAAGCATTTTAAAGTATCTCCTGCACCTTTGATGTCTTGTTGTTTATCTTGACACATGGGTGGTTTACTTTGAATATTTTAAGTGCTGCACCTTTGACGTCATTGATTTTGTTATTGTTTTTGTTGATGTCACCTACCTCCTTCTCATTCTAGATTTCTTGGCTAGAACAATTTTTCAGATGTTTGTTGTCGTTTTTATTTTTTGCAAACAAATCTGCTCATTTTGACATTTAGAAGGTAGAAAGAGCGATTCCCTTGGCAATAAGAATTAATCCCAGATCAGCGCTTTATTTTAATATGTTTATCGATATTTTAACATGGGGTGTCTCTATTTATTTGGTTCTGTATAAATTGGCAATAAATGGGAATGTTTTTAGGTAAGAAAGTAAATCTAAAGTAAAAAAATAATTAAGTAGACCTAATATCTACTTAAAAATAAACATACCTACACTGGTGCAGTGCCTACATTACTGACGGGCGATGCGTTGTTTTACTAGAGTTGTTTATTGTAATTTTAATTAATTTTTAATTTGGATTAAAAGTTGTACATGTCTTTTAAGAGTCATCTTCACCCCTGGGCCAGTAGCCCATTGTTGGGCAGTCGGCAATGTTAACTATACGGCTTTTAATGAAAAACATGGTATTTAATTCCCCTGTTTTGGACGCCGTTTTTCAACCAATTTCTTTAAACTTGGTAAGTGTTTAGTTGCATAGTTATATTATGTCCCTCATACCTCGAAATTTCGTAAATTTTACTAAATTTTGAAATATTACTAAGGAAAATCGAGTTACTTTGCGACGTCACAGAGAGTAATATTTGTTAATTTTTCAAAATTTCGAGGTATGAGGGACCTCATATAACTATTCAACTAAACACTTACCAAGTTTTAAGAAAATCTGTCTAAAAACGGCGTCCGAAACAGGGCACTCAAATACCATGTTTTGCATTAAAAGCCGTATGATTAACATTGCCGACTGCGCAACAATGGGCTACTGGCATAGGGGTGAAGATGACTCTTAAGGGTAGAACAAGAAAAATAGAGGTGGGGTACAGGGGTACATTGGATTTAGTACAGCTATTGTCACAAAGTTTTAATATTCTTGACAAGTCTGAGTTTTCTTTTATCGTCTATGAGTAGTGGTAAGGTGTACTTTAGAACTATAAAGTTAATCACGAATATTATTGTTTAGCAAAACTGCAAAAAAACATTAAAGACAAAGACATAACTTTTAAGTTCTAACCCAAAAGGGAAATGAATATACAGTAACAAGATTTTGACAAATTTACCAAGAAGCTATTAAGCATAAAATATGTTATGATATCTAGATATGTTAAAATAAACCAAATGAAGGTGACATATTGAATTTGTGAAAGGATTTTTATATTTCTGTTAATAAACTGCAAACACACCCCGTGCGAAGAACGGGTACTCAGCTGGTAACACATAAAGTTTACACCCACCCAAATTTAAACAAATTCCGAACATACTATTACACTGGCCTGCGACACACAAACAATGCAACGATCATCACATCGATCATCAGAGGCAGACTTCCTATAATTGTTGAGCTCTTTTGATAGAATTTGTAATTCAGTCTAAGGTATATTCTCACAACTCAAGAAATAAAACCGGATGAATAATAACAAAATGTTATGATAAGCACTAAATGCTCACTTAAAAAGTAAGTAAGCTATTTGGTGGTGTGTCTGATGCTTTGCACTAAATCTGAAAAATAGGACATCTGAAGGTTTTCATAAAATTTGGTGGGTTTTAATTTAAGTAACTCTTTTATTTTTTTAATTGCAGAGTTTCATTCGCTGAAGCATAAAAGCCTACATGACGAATTCAAATTTCAAACCAGTCACAGAGGACTTTCTTTTTGTGTGAATTTAAAAAATGGGATGTTACACATTGTTTTTTATTAGCGAATTTCCATAGGGAATAAGCTATTACCGTAGGTCTCATGGTAAGACCTAAGCCCGGGACCATGTTACTTTTTCGTTTTTAGGTGCCCAGAGACCAAAAATAATAGTCATTAAAATTTTATATATATATATGTATATATGTATGTGTCCCTAGACACGATAACTCTCGTAAATATGGTCCGATGGATACCAAATTTGGTAGAGATGTGTAATCCTACGTTTATTTGGATGAGTTCGTAAACCAGACATATCGACCAATCAGAAGGGGTGGTTTTGGGGGGTTTTGTACCCCAAAAATGGTTTTTTTTGCATTTTTCATATGTAATTTTTAAAAATTTTGAAGTTTTATTTTGACCAATGGATTTAGCTAAAAAAAACACACAATTTAGTATCTTGAAGCTTTGCTCTATCTCTATTGGTTACCGAGATATTAAAAAGTCTAAAGACAGTACGTTGTATTTTGAGGCTCCAATGTTAATCTTATGTAGAATAAGGATGTGTTAATATTTCACTTATTAACCAATGTTTTTGGATGAAACTTGGTATTCAGCTTCATTTGGTTGAGATTCATCCATTTATGGTTAAAAATCTTGGTTTTTGTGCTTATCATGGCAGCAAACCTGCATACTCTTTTCCCATGTTAATCATATGGAGAATAGGCAAACTCCTTTAGCAATGACCAGATATTGATGAAAGTTAGTATGTGGCTTCATATGGTCGAAATAATTTTTTTTATGCTAAAAACCTACTTTTAGTGTTCCCCATGGCAGCATACGTGCATACTGTTTCCCTACATTTATCATAAGGAGAATAGACATTTATTTCCCTATTTATGAGCTTGTGATGATATTTGGTTTACAGGTTTATCTGGTCATAATTAATACTACTTAATTTGGAAATTAGCTGAGTACGCAGGTCTGCTGCGACGGGGGTGTCTAACAACATCCCATAGCAGCAAACATACTCATCCCTTTGGTGTTTATGGGGAAAATCTCAAGATCCTTTGGAAATTCGCTGAGTACGCAGGTCTGCTGCGACGGGGGGTATTATTTTCCCTAAAAACCAGAATTTATAGGTAGGTTTGCTCACTTGGGAGTGTTGCAAGCAAATGTAGGTTAATACATACCTAGTAAACTTATACAGGCGGCTATCAAATTGTATCAATAAGTTATGGGAACTCTCCTCTCTCCTTGATTATTTGTCCTCAAACAAATCGTCCAATAGTGTTTTCCACTAAGTTAGGTAGTTCTTCAGCCTGTGGAGGGAAAATCACCATGTGCCGTACCTAAAGGTAAAAAATCAAGCATCAGTCATCTTTCCTAAGAAAAAAAAACCAAAAAAATTTAAAGGCTGGAACATTTTAAATTTTACTGTAACTTATCACCCCTCATGCCAACAGTAACCAATGCTTTCTACAAACTGCTTGAAAGCTACAAAAGAGTGTAAATCTTCATTTGTATTTAAATGAGGAGAAAACAAATTACTGCCTATATCAGTATTAAACTTGTGATTGCTGTTAACACTGTATAGCTTCAAATAGCTTAAATTTTGAAAAACTTAACTTAAAACCCCCAGACAAAATAGCAAAAACGGAAGTCTGGCAACCTTAAGTTATGTTGTTTATTTATAAGATACAATCAATTATAGAATTTAAGGCAATGGTCCTTAAGTTACCTAGACCTAACTGAAATTTGGTTTTACTTAAGCTATTACAACCAACTCTTAAGAATGTTAGTTACAGTTTCTACCTAGGCCTAAGTTATACTTTTTTAATTAGTACGGTAACCTATTTGTGTACGGTACCATGTCAATGTCAGGTGCGGATCTCATTGCCTTAACCTAGGTTAAGTTAGTTTTAAGGCTAAATTATAAGGCTATATCTTACATCCGGTGTCTTAGTCACAATCGGTTTGATTGGGGAGTCGTCATTCTTCTTCCGGTCAATCCGGGTCTTCGTGAAGTGAGTGAAGACCTAATCATTTCTGTAACAGACACAGATACTCAATTAGAAAAAAATTAACTTGAAAACTCAAAAAAAATCTTGAGTCGAACTAGCCCAATCAAAAAACTTTTTGGAATAGCACATGAAATTCCCGACATTAAAGAAATAAATTCCAATAGCCTAAACTTATCTGATGGTTGTAACTTAGCTAACTCAAGAACTAACTTGCCAAACTAAGTTCACCTACTGTACCTCCGTAACCCCAACTACGTTTATTCATAAGCAAACTATACCTAAATCAAACTGTAACTACGGTAAATGAAAAACTAATTGTTTCCCCGTAATTTTGAATTAGCAAGTCAACTATGAATACATGTACATAATTGAAGAATTGTAACTTAAATTGAGATAAGTAATCCTAGGCCTGACATCAAGATAGGTATTGAAGGTGGAATATAAAGTAGATGGGTCAGAAATCAGTCATTTATTTGCGATTGACGTACTTACAAATATGCATTAGCAAATGTCAGGTACAATTATAATAGCAGAGAGGCTATGGTCAGGATTAGGCTACACTCAGTTAGAAACACATCCAGCTTTGTAAACAATTTTTTGCCAATTTAACAAACAATAAAAATTTAATATAGAAATTAGACTTACCGTACAGAAAAGAAAGCATACCAATTTAACAAACAATAAAAATTATCATTAAAATTAGACCTACGGAAGAGAGAAATTTAATCCAGTGACATTAATTATTTTACAGAGTAATAGACAATAAAATTCAACATAAAATCAAATTATTTAACAAGAACTCCGAAGGTGTAGGCCTACCTTAGGCCTCCTAACACTAAGGAGTATATTTTAAGGTGACAAAGGTACTCCTGTGTGCAGGTATTAATGAGGCCTATCAACTTAGGCATACGGACTGGTGGTAATAATATGTTACACTTTAGAATTCTCTAAGTATTAATAAATACTATAGTAAAAAGAAATTCAAGATCCTGATGAACTACATTGTGTGGAACGTAAAGTTACATCTTACCCTTTAAGATGTAATCCTTTATATTTTAAAATCAAAAATCTTTATTTGTCATTAACAAGTACAGCAATGACATTTTACGGGACGGTTGCGGCCAAGTCAACAAATTTCACATAAGACATCCACTAAAATATCAAAATACTGACTAAGATTAAAAAAAAACATTCATACAAGAAGGCCAACTTGGTTTGTAATTGGTGGCGTGGTAGTAAAAATTTATTAAATAAACAAAACAACAGATAACAATACATAAAACATATAAAATAATAACAATAAAAATACTGACAGGTTTATGAAGCACAAAATAAGAACATAATAGCCTAATCTTACAGTTATATTTTCCTCCAGCAAAAATTCACCAATAGAGTAGAATTGATATAATAAAAAGTAATTATACAGGTTTTTTTAACAGTTTATGATTATTTCATAATGAATAAAAGTTACCACATAATTTATTGACTTTGATTGACATTACGGTATGGCCCTTAAGAGTTTTACAAAGTCCGGAATACGTTCTATTTATATTGAATTAAACTATTTAAACCACAAAAACCTATCGCAAATATGCTAAGCAATGCATAAACCTTGTGAAATTGGTATAAAAGAGCATTAACTTACCGTAAATCGAGGCAATTAACTAATTCCAGCTAACAATAACAGTCTGCAGAAGACACTCATGACACTCATAAACACTCCAAACGTCAAAACACACTATTTGACATTAATTATTTGACCGAAGCGAAACGCTGGACTTAAAACGCCGGTAAAATTGACTCTGGGAACGTGCGGAAACGTGGTAAGTGACGTCATGACATCTCATCCCTGGTTCCTGTCACGAACCCGACCCTTCATTTCCGGAACAGAAAAAAAAGCTATTCATTTGACCTGGGAAGAAGTTATGCTTCTTCCTTTACAGACCTTGATCATGCAATACCTTTGATTATCATAAAAACATACTAAAGTCGGCGTCAATAGAACGGGCGGGTGAAGGTCAAGCTAATTAACATGTAGTTAAATGAGCAAAAATCAGCTGGCTTATTAAAAGACTTGACCTTGACACGCCTGTTCTATTGCTCCTGACTATAACCAATTTACTTTGTTGGAGTGAACAATAATTCTTTGAGTAGACTGATAGCATTGACTATGCTGAAAGTATATGACTACATGATAACCAATCTGAGCCAGCTTGTATTAGCAAATTAGAGAAAGAAAGAAGCAAGTTTGTCTGTACTCTGAAAATCAAGATTAACTGGACGAACGGACCCATGCAGTAGTTCAAGCAGGTCCCGCTCTCATAGCAAAAAGAAAAAAAAAATATTGTATTTTGTATATTGTATCTAACTATCTACTAATTTCAAACTGTCAAAGGAAATTAGGCCCTGGTGTGCACGCTCAAGACAACTGTGGAGGAGGAAGAAGCTGTGAAACTGTTGGGATTTTGGATCGACGCTAAGTTAAGTTGGAACACTCATATTGCGCAGGTATGTGTTAAACTTTCCCGAGTTATTTACCTGTTTAGAAAACTTAGGTATGAGATCCCACAGCCCCATTTAGTAACTATTTATCATGCTCTCTTTCATAGTCATGTAATGTACGGACTTGTTTTGTGGGGGCATTCAGCTGCAGTACAGGACGTCCTGCTCTTGCAGAAGAAGGCTTTGAGAATTATTACCTTCTCTGGCTATTTAGATCACTGCCGACCGATCTTCAAGGATCTTAAGATTCTCACTGTCTTTGGCCAGTACATTTATAGCATCCTAGTCCTGCTTAAACAGAATTTAACGGCCTTCAGCAGAAGAGAGGACGTACACTCACATGGGACACGTCGTGCTATAGACTTGGACATGCCACGATGTCGCCTAAGTCGCACGCTGAAAAGCTATCCTCGCTCAGCCATCAAGATCTTTAACTCACTACCGTCAACAGTGCGAGCGATGGAACTGAACCGGTTCAAATCCACCTTGCACAACCATTTAATAAATAGGCCACTGTATTCCCTGGAGGAACTTGCAGACGAACCGCTATTCAGTCCGCCAAGCCTAAATGCCAATAGCCTATAGTCAGTCCGCGCCAAGCAATGTGAAATTATATATGTGTTATTTGTGTATTTAAAGTATTACTATTTTTGACGCAATCTATCCGAACTATTCGGTCAATGATGAAGACAACAAGTATTTCAAGTAAGGCCTTAAACATAAAAGTA
>JAQYXR010001775.1:0-25068 GCA_030545055.2 Neoaliturus tenellus | reverse complement strand
AAATAAACATCAACACACGGGAAGACATCCACAATATAACACAAGATCCAAAGAAAATCCTTGTCAAGAAATACATCGGTTCAATATTTCATTACAATTTTCAGAAAACATCAGCTTGAAATTATTAAATTATTTGCCACGAAAAATAAAAATATAAAAATACAGATTTATAAATTAACTTTTTAACTTGCTGGTAGAAATAAATTTTCTATACAATGGAAGAAATAAAAATTATCATGAATATGTCTATAACAAAATGTTTCATCAAAATTTAACATAAATTATTACTATATATACATACAATTTAATTTAAGAATTAAATATTGCAATTTATTATTATTATTACTACTTTTATGTAAATATTTTAAATAGATTTTTATTAGGTAACCTATGATTAATGTTATCTTGTATAGTAATAAATCTCAACAAGAAAACAAGTCAAGTTTTGAAAATCTAAACTGAAATCATAATCGAAATTTAAAAGCCTATAAACTACGTTACTACCACTGTTGTTTATCACAAAGGCAACACATAATATCGACCCCTAATCCACAAGCTTATTCCTTATATACAAAATTCATTACTTAAATATGGTGTACTATCATTCCAAGTGTCCAGTCCGCCTGTATTTGATTTATAACTTTTTTAATAAGATTACTCCTGGTTTTAAATTAAAGCCATTGGAAAATAAAAACTTCAAAATTTTTTATATTACCTAACGGTTACAAATTAGTAAAGATAAGCAAAAGTTTGCATAAAAAATAATAATACAGTGAATTGAAAACTCGTGACTGAGTAAATAATTTTGTTCAATTATTGGGATGATTGTTTAATTATTCAATAATTCATTTGTTCTCTGCTTAGAACTTTAATTTGATGTGCACATTAACCTAGGCTTGCATTTAAGTTCCAATACTTACTCCATACGCTATTGGCTGTCCCTATCAGGAGTTGAAAAGCTTATACACAGAAAGAAAAGTTTTGTTGAATCAACCAAAATGTTTGATTAAATATGCGCCAAATGGATAATTTGTTTATTTTTTATTTTAGTATGTTTAATAAATTTTTGGACTTTCCAACTCAACTAATTTATTCATTCAAGAAGTAGAATAGTTAAACCAACAAAATTTTGGTTAAACCAACTAAATTCTTAGGTAAAATGATCTAACGAAATAATTTTGTTGGATTCAACCAAAGAGTTTTCTCCGTGTACCCAATTCCAATTCGATATAGATGTATTAAATTTCATTACTCAGTCCACACCAGCAAAATAAAAATATTTCACCTTACTACCTTCATGGTGACACGAAAACCATTGTAAAACAAAATAATCTCAACATTGGTTATGTCATTCAATTGTTAAATTCCATTAAATATGCATAATATAAGCGATGAACAATCAATATTAGTATCGTTGGTTGATAAGTGTTTGAACGTTGTTTTATGAGTTTGTCTGTTTTTAAAAACATGGAAGACGTTTCTAAGTCTTTCAACTCAAGTCGTGGAAATATCTCTCAAGTTATGTTGTAGGAATTCCCGAGGGGAAACTTTTTTCTTGATGAAGCCTTTTGTTACACTTGGAGATTTATCAGAGCCAGTACAAATTGTCGTCGCTTAATTATAGCTTTTGGTAATAAAATGAACTATTTAGCAAATAACACAAGTTTTAATAGCAGTTTTATGTGTTTATGTTTAATTTAACAGGGATCTTTATGGAACATAGGTAGTTTTAAGCAAAATATACAAGTTAAATCTTTTGATAAAAATTTTACGTCAGTATTATTTTATATTTTGCAAAAAATGTTGATTTTTAATTTTCTTTTAATGCTTGGCTTAGTATTTTTTTCAATTTCTTTAAATACTCAAGACAAATTTACAAGTAGGTTGGATCGAACTATTCGTAATCCTAGGGGAGGATGTAATAAAGATTAGTGGTGATTAATTCCTCACCTAATAATTTATCCTATTTGCCTCTCCTAAGCTGCTTAGTTTATACCGATGGCGTTATACCTGGTGTAATATTGATGGCCTAGAGAGAACTCACCAAAGTCACAATATTCAAGATGCATCAGGTTTTGCGATGATGAATCTTGTGGGCCTCCATCTTTTTAGATCCACTAAACGGATTTTATTTTTTGATAAAAATGTTTTCAATATATTTTAAAGGTAGTATTTTCTTTAAAAATACTATTGTAATTCTATGACCTTATACATTTGACCTTAAAAATTTTCAAGAGGTTCAGTTCGTCTTTTATAAAATTAACGGAATTTGTTTGTATTTGTTTAAGGTTTTTAGTAACGGCATTTTAAGATAAATATTTATTTATTTGTACTTTATTTATAAGTAATAAGGCAAAAACTAACAAATATAATTTATAACATCTTAAGATACTAAATGTATTCACTCTTATACATTTTATTATTCACTGTAGTATCAAACAGTTCTCTCAATTGCATATGTAAAGCAAACGGCTTTGACTATATTTCTTGACACTATCAAAGCCTGCCAAAGCCAGTGAAATGTCTTTCTAACAACGTCAGCTTGACATATTATCAATACCCAACGCACTGAGAGTGATCAAAGTTGTATTTAGGAGTATACCATGTGACTTCATGATCAATATTGATCAATATACAATTTTTCAACTTTTCAACGTCATAATATACATTAAATTATTAAAATATACACATTCTTAGTAAATTACCAAAATTGATTATTTTTTACGTATTTACTACACAATTCTTTGTTTCTTAAAATTCTGTCAATTTGGTTAATTTTATTTCTTGGTTATCACTAAGAAAAATCTCATAATTTAATTATACTAGAAAAAAATGTAAGTTGAAAGTTATCTTGTTTCATCACGATTGGTTTTCATGATAAATCGTGAGGTCTATAGAGATAGAGAATGACAAAATTTTGAAAGGATATTTAAATGGGATCATTGATTTGGACTTTGATATTTTATTGCAAGGTTATTCCGGATCACAAGATTAATCATAAGCAATGTTAAAAGATATTTTTATTGTTATTTTGAAAATGGAGTGTTAAGTTAAGTAGCTTAACTGTGTACTACAATGTGTAAATGTCGGCAGGCATGCTCTGATGGTATGGAGGAGGGCACGAGCCACCCTAACCCGCCAGGCCACGGGCCCGCGCCCACCCACGGCCCTGCGGTGGCTCATAGCGGGCCCCACCAGCACGGCCACGGAGACGTCGACCAAATACACATGCAGGTACACGCTGCTCCCATGGAGCTTATCACAGATTTGAGATGGACATCTGTTTAGCTTCAGAGTAACGAATGCCAATCCAGTGGTTTCGTTTTTGAACATAAGTAGTGGTGAAATCGTGGTTCTGGGAAAGTTCAATGACCTCTAAGTAGCAGCAGTTTCGTCATACAGTGACGTGCGATATTATGACGACAAATCTGCTGAAATCATCATCGATCACGTCACTGAAGTCATGTAGGTCAAGCTCATGCAGAAACCAAAAACCTTTTTGCACTTTTGCCATTGATTCAAGTTTCCATGAGAGACCTCGCCATCCCGAGGACTTTGAGAAAAACACAATGGGAAACGACAAAAGTGCAAAAAGATTGTTCTAATCCTTCGGTATCCCAAAAAACCCCTACTGTGACACATAAAACTACTTAGAGGTGAATTGAACTTACCTGAGACAAAACCACTATATTGAAATAAAATTTTAACCTATGTACAAAAAACTAAAACTTAGTAGACATTAAAAGCGGGCACAACGATGTGCACACTACGAAAGTCGGACCGAGACTGTACAAGCGACGCTGCACATTGGAACAACTTGATTTTACTGTGGGAGTAACAAAAGTAACACATATTTTTTCTTTGCTCGACCATGTGTCCCATGTGACCTAGGGCACTTGTATTATTCCACAAGATGTTAGAGTGAAATATTTTGTAAAACTAACTTTGTCTTCACCAGGTGACCTTGGAGGACTTGCAAGTTTAATCATCCAAAATGAGTCTCCATTGTTAGGCTACTTTAATAGCAGTAAAGCCTAAAAGTAAATTCTTGCAAAATCTTGTCAAACTCGCTACCATCCAAAGTGATATTTGTCTATTTTGTAAAACATTAGTATTACACTTCAAAAAATTTCCTAAGTGAAAGTTTTACAATTTTTACCGTTTATTTTTGCACAGTCAGCAAAGATTAAACTCTTTATAATTTGTCACTCTAAGTTTCAGCCATTTGTGCACCTCCCATTAAGTTTACGATAAAACTAAAAGACACTAGGAAGCGTTGTTGGGATTGTGCGGATTTCGGTCGGAGTATGGGGTATAGGTTGTAGTAGGGGTTCGTGTGTCTGTTACAACCAAGTTTTGATTCCATTTGACATGTCGTCTCCAAGTGTCGCAAGGAACAGCATTGACTGAAATATTTGTGTACATCTTGTGTAAATCTTGCGAGATGAGTGGAATGAATCTTAAAGTCCAGTTTGTGCATAAAGTGACAATTGAGTGAAACGAGTAACAAATTGTTCTTTTGACCATTTTAACATATTTAGAATGTTACCTCTTGGGTTTGATTGTAACACGAAAATAATCTTACAAGGAGCATCGTCGCAATGCTCCGTGTGTTGTGATCTGTTATGTCATAGCAGGATGGGGGGCTGTATGACAGCGGCGTGTGGCTGTGTTGTCTGCCGTGCTCCTGGCTACAGCGCAACACCAGTGTACACGAGGCATCCCTCAACGTGGCAATGCTCCTTGTGTTGTGATCTGTTATGTCATTGCAGGATGGGGGACTGTATGACAACGGCGTGTGGCTGTGTTGTCTGCCGTGCTCCTGGCTGCAGCGCAACACCAGTGTACACAAGGCATCCCTCAACGTGGCCATGCTCCTTGTGTTGTGATCTGTTATGTCATTGCAGGATGGGGGGCTGTATGACAACGGCGTGTGGCTGTGTTGTCTCCCGTGCTCCTGGCTGCAGCGCAACACCAGTGTACACAAGGCATCCCTCAGCGTGGCAATGCTCCTTGTGTTGTGATCTGTTATGTCATTGCAGGATGGGGGGTTGTATGACAGCGGCGTGTGGCTGTGTTGTTTGCCGTGCTCCTGGCTGTAGCGCAACACCAGTGTACACAAGGCATCCCTCAGCGTCGCAATGCTGCTTGTGTTGTGATCTGTTATGTCATTGCAGGATGGGGGGCTGTATGACAGCGGCGTGTGGCTGTGTTCTCTGCCGTGCTCCTGGCTGCAGCGCAACACCAGTGTACACAAGGCATCCCTCAACGTGGCAATGCTCCTTGTGTTGTGATCTGTTATGTCATTGCAGGATGGAGGGCTGTATGACAGCGGCGTGTGGCTGTGTTGTCTGCCGTGCTCCTGGCTGCAGCGCAACACCAGTGTACACAAGGCATCCCTCAGCGTCGCAATGCTCCTTGTGTTGTGATCTGTTATGTCATTGCAGGATGGAGGGCTGTATGACAGCGGCGTGTGGCTGTGTTGTCTGCCGTGCTCCTGGCTGCAGCGCAACATCAGTGTACACAAGGCATCCCTCAGAGTCGCAATGCTCCTTGTGTTGTGATCTGTTATGTTATTGCAGGATGGAGGGCTGTATGACAGCGGCGTGTGGCTGTGTTGTCTGCCGTGCTCCTGGCTGCAGCGCAACACCAGTGTACACAAGGCATCCCTCAGCGTCGCAATGCTCCTTGTGTTGTGATCTGTTATGTCATTGCAGGATGGGGGGCTGTATGACAGTGGCGTGTGGCTGTGTTGTCTGCCGTGCTCCTGGCTGCAGCGCAACACCAGTGTACACAAGGCATCCCTCAACGTGGCAATGCTCCTTGTGTTGTGATCTGTTATGTCATTGCAGGATGGGGGGCTGTATGACAACGGCGTGTGGCTGTGTTGTTTGCCGTGCTCCTGGCTGCAGCGCAACACCAGTGTACACAAGGCATCCCTCAGCGTGGCAATGCTCCGTGTGTTGTGATCTGTTATGTCATTGCAGGATGGGGGGCTGTATGACAGCGGCGTGTGGCTCTGTTGTTTGCCGTGCTCCTGGCTGCAGCGCAACACCAGTGTACACGAGGCATCCCTCAGCGTCGCAATGCTCCTTGTGTTGTGATCTGTTATGTCATTGCAGGATGGGGGGCTGTATGACAACGGCGTGTGGCTGTGTTGTCTCCCGTGCTCCTGGCTGCAGCGCAACACCAGTGTACACAAGGCATCCCTCAGCGTGGCAATGCTCCGTGTGTTGTGGTCTGTTATGTCATTGCAGGATGGGGGGCTGTATGACAGCGGCGTGTGGCTGTGTTGTTTGCCGTGCTCCTGGCTGTAGCGCAACACCAGTGTACACAAGGCATCCCTCAGCGTCGCAATGCTCCTTGTGTTGTGATCTGTTATGTCATTGCAGGATGGGGGGCTGTATGACAGCGGCGTGTGGCTGTGTTGTCTGCCGTGCTCCTGGCTGCAGCGCAACACCAGTGTACACAAGATATCCCTCAACGTGGCAATGCTCCTTGTGTTGTGATCTGTTATGTCATTGCAGGATGGGGGGCTGTATGACAGCGGCGTGTGGCTGTGTTGTTTGCCGTGCTCCTGGCTGCAGCGCAACACCAGTGTACACAAGGCATCCCTCAGCGTCGCAATGCTCCTTGTGTTTTGATCTGTAATGTCATTGCAGGATGGAGGGCTGTATGACAGCGGCGTGTGGCTGTGTTGTCTGCCGTGCTCCTGGCTGCAGCGCAACACCAGTGTACACAAGGCATCCCTCAGCGTCGCAATGCTCCTTGTGTTGTGATCTGTTATGTCATTGCAGGATGGAGGGCTGTATGACAGCGGCGTGTGGCTGTGTCGTCTGCCGTGCTCCTGGCTTCAGCGCAACATCAGTGTACACAAGGCATCCCTCAGCGTCGCAATGCTCCTTGTGTTGTGATCTGTTATGTTATTGCAGGATGGAGGGCTGTATGACAGCGGCGTGTGGCTGTGATGTTTGCCGTGCTCCTGGCTGCAGCGCAACACCAGTGTACACAAGGCATCCCTCAGCGTCGAAATGCTCCTTGTGTTGTGATCTGTTATGTCATTGCAGGATGGGGGGCTGTATGACAGCGGCGTGTGGCTGTGTTGTTTGCCGTGCTCCGGGCTGCAGCACAACACCAGTGTACACAAGGCATCCCTCAACGTCGCAATGCTCCTTGTGTTGTGATCTGTTATGTCATTGCAGGATGGGGGGCTGTATGACAGCGGCGTGTGGCTATGTTGTCTGCCGTGCTCCTGGCTGCAGCGCAACACCAGTGTACACAAGGCATACCTCAGCGTCGCAATGCTCCTTGTGTGGTGATCTGTTATGTCATTGCAGGATGGGGGGCTGTATGACAGCGGCGTGTGGCTGTGTTGTCTGCCGTGCTCCTGGCTGCAGCGCAACACCAGTGTACACAAGGCATCCCTCAGCGTCGCAATGCTCCTTGTGTTGTGATCTGTTATGTCATTGCAGGATGGGGGGGTGTATGACAGCCGCGTGTGGCTGTGTTGTCTGCCGTGCTCCTGGCTGCGGCGCAACACCAGTGTACACGAGTCATCCCTCAACGTGGCAATGCTCCTTTTGTTGTGATCTGTTATGTCATTGCAGGATGGGGGGCTGTATGACAGCGGCGTGTGGCCGTGTTGTCTGCCGTGCTCCTGGCTGCAGCGCAACACCAGTGTACACAAGGCATCCCTCAGCGTCGCAATGCTCCTTGTGTTGTGATCTGTTATGTCATTGCAGGATGGGGGACTGTATGACAGCGGCGTGTGGCTGTGTTGTCTGCCGTGCTCCTGGCTGCAGCGCAACACCAGTGTACACAAGGCATCCCTCAGTGTCGCAATGCTCCTTGTGTTGTGATCTGTTATGTCATTGCAGGATGGAGGGCTGTATGACAGCGGCGTGTGGCTGTGTTGTCTGCCGTGCTCCTGGCTGCAGCGCAACACCAGTGTACACAAGGCATCCCTCAGCGTGGCAATGCTCCTTGTGTTGTGATCTGTTATGTCATTGCAGGATGGAGGGCTGTATGACAGCGGCGTGTGGCTGTGTTGTCTGCCGTGCTCCTGGCTGCAGCGCAACACCAGTGTACACAAGGCATCCCTCAGCGTGGCAATGCTCCTTGTGTTGTGATCTGTTATGTCATTGCAGGATGGGGGACTGTATGACAGCGGCGTGTGGCTGTGTTGTCTGCCGTGCTCCTGGCTGCAGCGCAACACCAGTGTACACAAGGCATCCCTCAGCGTCGCAATGCTCCTTGTGTTGTGATCTGTTATGTCATTGCAGGATGGAGGGCTGTATGACAGCGGCGTGTGGCTGTGTTGTCTGCCGTGCTCCTGGCTGCAGCGCAACACCAGTGTGCACAAGGCATCCCTCAGCGTGGCAATGCTCCTTGTGTTGTGATCTGTTATGTCATTGCAGGATGGGGGACTGTATGACAGCGGCGTGTGGCTGTGTTGTCTGCCGTGCTCCTGGCTGCAGCGCAACACCAGTGTACACAAGGCATCCCTCAGCGTCGCAATGCTCCTTGTGTTGTGATCTGTTATGTCATTGCAGGATGGAGGGCTGTATGACAGCGGCGTGTGGCTGTGTTGTCTGCCGTGCTCCTGGCTGCAGCGCAACACCAGTGTGCACAAGGCATCCCTCAGCGTGGCAATGCTCCTGGTTATGTCTCTTTTGGTCGCCTCACCAGTGCTGTTCCTTATCAGTAGTGCTCCTTCTGGCCCCAGGACCACATCTTGTAAACCGGTAATCTTCTTTAAAATATAATGTTCAAAAGTAGGATACCTTAAACTTAAGTTACATTTAGACAATAAAACCGTTAGAAATACATATCTAAAAAATATTTTAAAATCTACCTTTGTTCAGTAGGTTTTTTTAATCTGTAACTTCTGTAGTCCAAATTTAAGATATAGTCTATTGTTTGTTTAGATTCCTGGACCACTTTCAATAAACATTATAAATCCAATTACAACAAAACCAAAATTGTCAACAAAGCACGTTAAAAAATTTGCTGTATATTTAAAGACATCAGTTATGGTACACCAAAATATTAATAGCGACTTATTTATAAAGAGTCACTATTTTAAAGAAGTGACTCTTCATAAATATAAAGAGTGTTATTTATTTTAAAAACACAAATAAAAACTACTTTAGTGGAGTTAAAATTTAGATGGACCAGAAACATTAAAAATAATTGCTTTAGAACATAACAAGTAAATAATTATAAAAATAATAAGAAAGAAGCTGGGGTAAAGGGGAAAGAACGAAAAAACAGATGTTGTTGGGGATATCAGATGTGTTTTATAAGACAAATTTCATGTGATTAAACATCCAATTTAGGATACAGAGGTTGGAGTAGATCTCAAATTCAAAGCTAAGATTTAATTACTCGCTGGGCAGTGAGTTGTGTTTGCTTGTCATACAAGGGTTACCATGCTTTAGTACGCTGGGAGCCAGGGGCACTGGATTGTTTCCAAAACCCGGAGGCTTTATTTATGGTATTAAAGTGCGATTTATGTTCCCTTACACACACTTTGTTTTGGTTTATTTATGAACAAATACTTATTAAAATTAATCTTACATTTTTACTTTTTACTAGCAGTAAATTTTATTTTTTGACACATGACTTTGCAGTTTTCAATTGTTTTAAATTGAATGATTTAATCGTGTGTATATTTAAAGAACAGGATTTGGAATTTGATTATATGTTATAAAATTTAATTAGATGTTAGACTAAGCCCTAGAATTGTTGGGGATAAAAAAGTAGTTTATTTTTTACAGCTGATTTGATTTAAAACGGTATATTGCCAATGAAGAAACATGTCATTAAAATTACTAAGAACTTTTGCCTTTTGTTAACTAGCCAAAAATACCGTTGTATTACTTAATTCTATTGATGGTTGTAAACTAGAAGAAGTCACTTCTAAATATTGAAGTTGGTGTGTTTCATAGCCTATTATCAACGTCATACTTACATAATGGTTGTTTTTATTATTAATCTTAAGTTTCTATCTACACTTATTTGGTGTGTTAAGGAATTCGTACAAATATTAATGTAATTGGAAAAGATAACATGTCTGCAATTGATAGTCAGTAAAATTATTATACTAATCCCAGCAATATTGTAATGTTACCAATTTGTAATGGAAGGGGGTGGTGTTCACTGCTAATGATTGTAGTCTCAGTTTGGTGATGGCCAAGGCCCGTTGGTGTTCATTTGCTTGGGTTGAGGAAGAGGTTTCGGATAGAGTACGGGACTTTTCGGAATGTGAATGAGCTATTGGCGATAATTGCCCTATGAATTGGCTATGGGGATTGGTGGAAGTCTATATTGGAACAAATGGTGACTTAGGTCACATGAAAACTGACCCTATGGATAAGCGCTGGGCTAGGCCCTTCCGTTCATACCCAGAACCAGGATCGGTCTACCGAATGAGCTCCTACCCTAAGCCAGCTTTGATGTGGCATATTAATGGATTAAATATAAATGTAATGTTAAGCTAATATTGAATTTAAGGCATTGTATGCAACATGAAATACTAAATTAAATGCTCCTGTACCAACCTGCCATGCTAGGGTCTGACTTTTGCAATCATAACTTAATTATTTGTATCTCTTACATTTTGGGTCTACATAATATATTTTGAGAATCCCCCTTAGTCCTAACCCTACTCTCTCCTAGCCCCTTATTATTTACTCTAGCTAATCATGGCTTGCTCTAGCTAATTTATTATAGTTTTAAATAGGTTTTTAGAGAGCGAGAAAACGCAGTTGTCTTTGAAAGTTCGGATTCCCGCGTCACGTGACCGATGGCTTTGGCTGTTTGACTGGCTAGCACTTTAGGCGTGAAATATGTATAATGAGTGAGCTGTGGTGCGGAACGGCACAAGATACAGTATACAGTATATATACCTTTTCTATTCTTAAACTTCTCTAAACGAGAAACTCTCTTAATGAGAATACACTTATTTATAGTCTAGATCATCCGTACTAAATACATTTTTAACAATTGTACACAAATGATTTGGATACATTGTTATAATGGCTTGGAAGATGAAAGGATCAATTAAACTAATTCTTAAATTAAGGTAGTATAGTTAAATGCAAATGATATAAATTAGATATAAATAAAACAATTACTTAAAAAGAGTTATTTCTCCAAGTTAGTTTAAACTTAGACTCAAGTATAAGCTTAGGGGCGTTCCTAAGAAGGGAATGCTACTGTAAACTCGCTAAATGAGAGGGTACTGGAATCAAAGCCTAAATAAACTTTAACCAAAATGTATTTAAGTGAGTTCAATAACAATCTCTAACAATCAAGTATAAATTGCAGCAATAACAATTATATTAATTTATATTTACATTACCAAAACTAATATTTACACCAGCACGAGGGTCTCAATTAAATTGCATTTCAGACAATCAATTTATAAGTTTAACAAAATTTGGATTCTCGATTTAATATAATGAATAGCAGTTGGAGAGAGAGATTGATTGCAAAATTCTTAACATCGTTAGTTAGATGTAATCATGAAGGGTTTTGTACAACCATCCTGAAGGGATGGTACATAATAAATGAATTAATTTTGAAAATAAAGATTGAGGAATTTAACACCACCAGACAGGCCCTATCATTACAAAAATTAGAAAGAATATCTTAATGACTTTAATGACGCTGGATCACTCCTTATTCACATGACACAATAAAAAAGAGGCTTAAGGCCACAGGCCATGGAAACACAACACTTCACTTCACTCGCGTAAGTGGCGTCGTCCCCGAGCTTAAAGAAGACCGTCTTCCGCCGAATTTCCCGAGCTGACTTCCCTCTTGTCCACAGGGCTCCCTTTTTGTCTTCTTTCCCCTTCCACACTATTATTGGCCAATAGGAGAGCGTGATTTAATTATGGAAGATAATGATTGGTGGGAATATTCTGGAACTTTCTAGAGTGTCCACGACCGGCAATGGAGACAATAAACTTCGATGACCCCGCTGACTTGTCATTGCGCAGTTAGACTGAATTGTTGAGTTATTGCTATGGTTGCTGGTTTTTGCTATGTGGAACAAACAGGAAATATGGCGTGGGATTATTGCGTTGTACTTTTTTGTGACTTGGTTACATCCCCCGGTTTAAGTCGGTGCAAACTGGTTTTTGTACCGTTGCAGAAATTTAGAGAGAAGTATCTGAATGGTTAAAGTTTCTTGGTGGTAATGAGGGTGGTTTAAATTTTAGCTTGATGTTTAAGATGTGAATTTTGTAGATTGCTATTGCCAATAATATTGTCAGCATGCTACACCATAAAAGAAGAAAATACAGCATAATTCTTTTGTCGTCCACTATATCAGTCCAGGTTGTTTCTTGATGAATGTGTTTGAATAATTTTACTTCGTCTAGTGTTGTAGAGATGAAGGTCGGTACAGTAAGATTCCATTTTGGAAGTAGGTAATTTGTGATGTTATAGAATTCAGTCTTGTCTTCATTGAAGGGGTCCAATTTCAAATGATCTAAGTTGGTCCAAGGTAGCGGAACTAGGTGGTATATGGAAGGTGAAGAGAAGTCTCTAGAGTCACATGGGACTATTGTATTGATAATTGTTTTTGAAGCATCCATGAGTTTGCAATTACATGGTAATTCTATTTCTAGAGTTCCAAGATTGACTTCCGGGATGCTGTCCTGAAGCATGTTATTGTCACAGTTTAATTGCAGAGTTTTCCCAAAATTTGTAATAAGAAATTTGTTTACTTGAAGTTGTGTCACAATAGGATGTTTTGGTGCTTTGATGCAGTGAAATTGACAGTGTAGTTTAAGTTCTGATAAGTTATTTCCATTTAGAAGATATTTCGCACATGTTGAAGCAATGGATGTGTAAGAAGAGTATCTCGGTATTAGACATAGGTTTGAAGAGAGTAAATTACAATTGGGATTATCTTGTGTGTTGATTATGTAAGTTGAGTCGGATGATGATTTTATAATAATGAAGTCGTGTTCTGCTAGTTTGCATATGTTGTCTTCCCACAGCAAAGGCAAAGATTCGTATTTGTAAGCTCTATATGTTGTGTTTAATTGTGATAGTGGTATCTTAATTTGCAGTATAATGTTTTCATTCTCGTAGTGACACTTTGATATCGGTAAGTTGTACAACTTGTGCAGTTTATCTAGAGGTAATGCAATCGTTAGGTTGTATGATTTTAGTTTCATTGATAACTGGAGTAATTCTTTTTTCAGTGTCGGTATACTGATCAAATCTTCGGGGATGTAGTTATGCTGACAGTCATGTTCGACTTTGTAGAGAGTGTGATAATGTGTCATCAGATAAATGTAAGAGATAATTTCAAGGTTATTGTGTAGAATTTTGTTGTCTATAGTGGAACTGGTGTTGTTTATTTGCAGGTTGAGGTTTGTTTCATACTTCGATAGTGAAGAATGCAGTTGTCTTAAAATGTGGTCTACGTTGCTAGTAAAATTGTTCATTTTTTGTTCAGCTGATGTAATGTCTATGTGTTCTGCTTTCACGTAGTCTAGAAGATCATTCATCTTGTCAGTCTTGAAGATGACCCTTTAAAATTCTTGTAGAATTGGAGTGCGGAATGATCCGTATAAACGTGAACCTTTCGACCTAAGCAAAATTCCCTCCATTTGTTTAATGCTGTAACTAATGCTACAAATTCTTTTTCAGAAACACTTAATGAACGTTGAGTAGGTTTTAACTTCCTACTAAAATATTGCACTGGGTGTTCCTTTCCAGTTTTGGTGTCAAAATTACAGAGAACAGCGCCTACAGCAAAATCACTAGCGTCTGTATATATGCGTGTTTCCTGGTTAACATCAAAGTGGGCCAGTACTGGGGCTGTAGTTAGGATAGTTTTTAACTGATTGAAAGCGTCTTCACATCTTTGAGTCCATTTAAATTGTTTCGTTTTATTGTATTGTTTAATTAAATCAGTTAAAGGTATTGCTATTTCAGCAAAATTCTTTATGTGCTGACGGAAAAAATTAAATGCCCCGAGAGCTGAACGTACTTGCTTTATTGTTTTTGGTCTTTCAATACGTCTTATAGCATCGACATTTCTTTTGAGAGGTCTGATGCCATGCTTTGAAATATCATGACCCAAAATTTCAATGTTTTCAGACATAAACTGTGATTTATTTGTATTTAGTTTAATGTTATATTTGTCTAGTTCGCTTAGAATTGTCCTCAAATTGTCGAGTTGGTCTTGGAATGTGCTACCAAGAATAGCTAAGTCATCAATGTAGCTTATGACTTTGGAAAACAAATGCTTAGAGAGTATTTTGTTAATAACCCTTTGAAATATTGCTGTACTGTTGCAAAGGCCTTGTGGTAGTCTGGTATATTGGTATTTTCCTGTCTGTGTGGCAACTGTAAGTATATGTCTGTCTTGTGGATCAATTTCAATTTGGAAGAATGAATTTTTTACATCGACTTTGCTGAAATACTGCATTCCAGATAAACATGACAAAACAGTGTCAATAGACAACAATGGATATTGTTCCGGGATTATTCTACTATTAATTTGTCTCAGGTCAGATATTAGTCTACGTGTTTTATCCTTATTCGTGACCAAAAATATGGGTGATTGGAAGTCTGTAAATCCTTCGCTTTCTTCCAGGACTTTTGACTTTAATAATTTCTCAATCTCTTCTTGTAAAGCATTTCTTTCTGTGAGTGGTTGCTCGTATGGTGGAATGTGAATAGGTTTCGCATCTTCTTTCAATTTTAGTCTCACCGGTGGAACTTCAGCTTTCGTTAAATCTTCCGTTTTGTTAGTAAATAAATGTCTGAATTCATGAAGAACTTTCGCAACTTGATTGTGTTGTTCAACCGAGAGATTTGGGTTAATGGAAAGTCTGTCTCCATTAAGGTCATATACTTGAATTTTGTCAGAATTATAGTAAGTAGACTTGGTGTTAGCGTGGTTGGAGTTTTGCGGACTGTGTATCTGAGAGAGTTCCATTCCTGCTGGGAGTAATTTCCTAATGGGTTCAATCTTACTGTTATTTGAGGTTTTTAAGTAGCCTAACAATGAATTTTGTTTAATTTTCTTCGGTGATGTTCCTGAATTATAGATTTGGATGCATTTTATGTTAGAATCAATGTCACTAGCAATATATGCATGTAATTTTCTCTTATCTTGCATATTCAAATTCTGTTCAAATTCCAGATTAGCCGAATTTATTGGCAATTCTAGTATTTTGAGGTGTTGTTTTGGTTTGACATAATATTCTTTATCTGCTCTTACCTCAGTTAAATTGTTTGATGTGGGTAAGTCCATTATAACTGATAGGGTATTGGCATTTTGCATATTAATTACCCATGATTCGTCCATAGGGATCAAGTCATGTGTGTTCGTGTTCTTGTTAAATATACGAATTTGCTTATCTTTGAATGAGATCTCCATGTGGTTTTCTAATAAAAACTTGTTTCCTATAATTATGTCTAATGCAAGCTGTTTAATGACTAAAAATTGCACTGTATATTGCCTGTTGCAAATTAACAAAGGCAATTGTATTCGACCTAATACTGGTAGTATTTCATTGTTTGCTGCAGCAATGGTTGGAAGTTTGTCTTTGGAAAGTGGTAACCCTCTTACTAACTTGTGGTTAATAAACGAATAATTAGTGCCAGTATCTATATAGCATTTCAAGGTGTCGCCTATTCCTTGTATTTTAACATTAAAGTTTAATGTTGGTTGTGGTGCTTGCTCAGTAGTATTAAACAAAATGTCGTAAATTGAGGACAACACACTTTCTGATTCCCTACTATTAGTTTTCAGTAAATTTCTTAACTGGTAGGACTTAATCTCGTCTAACCTCTGCTGCTTGTCAATAGTAAGATATAAATTCTGTGCTTCATTAACCGAGAGTAAACAGTTGTCGCTCTGTTCCTCTGAAATTAAAACCAAATCCTCTTTGGACTGTTGCGGTGATGATATAGTTTCATTGTCTGAAGTGGGTTGATTCGTTGTTGTCGCTGAAGTACAATCAGTAATACAGCCTATATTGGGATCCGAGTTTGAAGAAGTGGCTGAGGTTGGCACTTGGTAGGCTGCGATTGTGTGTCGCTGTGACGTCACTTGCGTACGCGCTGGCAACTCGGGAGTTGACGTGGCAAACATTACCGGTGCATTCTGAGGCGTTAGGTTTCCGGCAACGTCACAAGGTCGATGCTTTTGCTTGCCTCTGCATGACGCATTTAGAGGTGGAAACTCTTTATCGTAGCTTTTGTTTGGGAATAAAACCTGATTTTGAAAATTTTTGCTGTGATAGTATAATGTCTGGCCGTTAAATGGTTCCTCATCGTCATCAATTACATGTTGTTGAAAGTCAGATAACTTGGAGATTTTAATGTAATTTCTTTTATTTGGGGTAGTTTTGCCATGAGTGAAATTGTGAAGATTATCGTTTTTATTTCTCATAAGGTAGTGAGATTTTGTGTTGTTATATTGTAAATTGTAGGAAGCTACATTCCTAGTACTTACATAGTACCTTTTTTTGTTGCAATGATTTTGAGTTTTAACACTGTAATTAGGGTGAGAACCTCTGTTAATTTCGACTCTGGGTACCCACCCATAAACTAGTTTTTTATGTAAGAGTAATTTGCATTAGATTGTCGTTGATTATGATACTTAGTATCATCAGGTGTTGATTGGTTCGCTTTGTTTGGGGAAAATTTAGATTTTAATTCTTTAGAAGGTTCCTGTCTGTTTTGGTTCCGAGCACGAGGGTTTCTCATGTTGAAATAACATTCCCTTGTCATGTGATTGTCCATTTGACAGATGTCACAATTGTGACGTCTAGTCGTATAATTTCGGTGATCATTCTGGCGCTGGTACATGTTCCTACCTGGTGAATAGTAGTTCCTTGGAGTTGAGTTTACATTCCCATATGACTGATAGTTTCTCCTATTTAAGTATCTATTTGGTGATTTAGATTTATTGCGATATTGCACTGGGGATTGGCTCCTATCTCTGGACTGGCTCCTGTCTCTGGATTGGCTCCTGTCTCTGGATTGGCTCCTGTCTCTGCGGGTTCTGGAGTCATCCCTCCGTGAAACATGACGCCTATCGTTATAACCTTTCGCCGTAGATTGACTTGAAGTCTTTATGTCTCGAACCGCTTTAGTTAAATCCGAGATTGCATTCAATAGATGGTGTGTTTTATCATCAGTTTTGGGAGATGAATGACGGAAACTTACTGCTCTAGTGTTATGAGAAAATGTTGTTGGTGTGTTGTTTTGGTCAATTGTTTGAACATAGTCGTAACCATAATGCAAATTATACTTCCTGGAGTTTTGTTGTTTTAACTGGAGTCTTGTCTGCAATTTCGATAAGTTGTCTTGAAATTCCTTAAGGTTAGAGTGTTCCATACGGACGATTTCATCGAAATAATTCGGCCTCAGTCCTTTAATTGTATAGTTAATAATTTCTTCGTCCGGCATGTTTGGCTTAAGCTGTCTACATAGATTATGTATCTCAAGAAAGAAGTTTAGAGGGGTCTCAGACTCATTTTGGATTCGGCTATCTAATGTATTCTGAATGTCAAACAAGAATCCTGATTTCCCGAACGATTTTTTGAAATTATTCTGTAAATCTTCCCATGATGTGCTTGGATTTAGGTCCATAAAATCCGAATACCATTTGTATGCAATGCCCGTCATATACGTTCCAAACAAGTCTAATTTAGTTCTGTCCGACCAACGATTGCACCTAGCAGCAAGTTCAAATTTCTTTAAAAACTCTAAAGCATTTTCATGCGGTTGGCCACCAAAAATAGTTGGTTTCACCAAAGGTAAATTTTCTGACTTCGAATCAGCCATTGCGGTATTCAAGTTAGGTGTGATAATTTCCGGTGACTTAACTTGTATCGTCGTAGTATTGTTGAATTTGGGTACTTCAATTTGCGTTTTTGAAGATTGCTGTGTTGTAATTGGTGATTGGGTGTTTACAGATATAAAGTCAGTCAGTGCAGTAGTGGTTATGGTATTCATAGGTTCCGTTTCTTTGTGAGTTGGAAAATTTGAAGCAGCCCCTAGATGCTGTATCGGTTCATTAGCATAATTGTGGCATGGCTTCTCATTACCACCGTCATCTTTTGATTCATAAACTGAATCGTAAATTGGATCAAGAAGTTCAAAATATGATTTAAGCTCTGGATACTCCCTTGCATTAACCTCTGAAACTTGGTTTTCCTCAATGGATTTCTCTAATATAGCCCTAAATATACTATCTCTTTGAGCTTTACGAGCAACCTCCTTAACAAGTGATAATTTTTGCCTTAATTCATGGACAGTTATGGACAAGGGATCAGAAGGGATTCTGACATTGTAGTCACTGGCTAATTGTAATAAACCCTCCTTTTTGAGATTATAAATGTCAACGTCAATTATTGATTGATCCATAAATACATTAGAATTTTATTTAAGTATTAAATTATATTGTCTAAATTAATCACCCTATACCTTTCAATTTTATTATAATTTTAAATCATATTTCACCGAACTTTATTTAAACTTGTAGTTAGTTAATAAGTTTATTTAAACCTCGTAGTAATTTAATGTGATATAGTGTAGTGTATCATTGTGTTCTTTTGTCTCTTTTTTTAACAAAATAAAATTGCCTGATAAAAAACCAATAATTAAACCTAAATTATGCTACCTTTGAGGGACTGAATTGTGCCTGTCTAGCTTCGAATTTAGAGTCATCTCTCTCCAAAGGCTATAATCGTCCCTAAAACGGAATTTAGCGTCCTCCACCATATAAGCTTAGGGGCGTTCCTAAGAAGGGAATGCTACTGTAAACTCGCTAAATGAGAGAGTAGTGTCAAATTGTTGGTGCTGGCTCAGTTCAAGGTCACCTGAGGGATGACGTCATCGAGGTCAATGACCTCACCGATGACGTCATCGATGACGTCATCGATTGCGTCATCGATGACGTCATCACTAATGACGTCATTTCTATGACGTCACACCCATGACGTCACAGAAATGACGTGCTGATGACGTCATCACCCCTTACGTCATCAAAATGACGTCACCGACGCCACTGAGGTCAAGGTCACGCCGAAACTTAAAATTTTTTGGCACTTTTGCCGTTTCTCGCACTACGCTCCGAGTTTCAGTCAGAGTCCCCGTGACCTTGACCACTTGGAGCGAATTTTCGACGAGAAACGGCAAAAGTGCCAAGTTAAACTCGAGTTTCTGACATGACCCTGCCTAAATGGGCAATCGGTTATCCCTCAGGTGACCTTGAACCAGCACAACACCAACAATTTGATATTACTGTGACCTTGAAAACCTAACAACGGAGCGCCGACACCGATGCGCACCCCACGACAGCCACCGAGTGACTGACTGTCAGGCTCTGTGTACGCTAGGTATATTGGCTTGAGAGACTAAGACTCTAAACTGTCAGGAATGGGAGTAACTAACTGAATTTTGCAAGGAAAAGTCATTTCATCCAATATATTAAACAAATCTTCATCAGTAAAACTGACATTAGTCTGTTTGGTATAAAACTTAGGGTGTCCGCGCAACAGTTTGCGCCACTTAGCTAAAGTTGAAACTCTCTTAACTTTGAGTGGTGGACAGTGAGCAACTAATAAAGTCTTAACACGGCCAAGTTTCTTACCTAAAGTGTCCTGCGACATGGCTTCACCTCACAAAAGTCCGCACAATACTGAGAGACTGCTTGTAGCGCATGAGTCAAGGGAAAAGAGGTGGGGGAAACAGCAGGAGTGGGGGAAGGTCACAGTGGTGGGGGAAGGTGAGGTGGTACGCTGGAGTATCGCATCACTTCACCATGAGCTGTCCTACAGTCAACACACTGTTCTCTTGGCCCGAGTTGGCACTAGAAGAAACATTTCTGTACAGCTTAGGCTGTGAGAGCCGAGGAAGCAAAGTCAAAGTGGAAATTGTGTTAAACTCTAAGATGAAGAGTCTCCTAAATAAACTAATTGTATCCCTGCAATCTCCTATAACTTTAGAGAAATACCACTTTATTAAGCGACACCTTATACTTTGGCAAAACGAAGCGGAAATGGAAAAGATTACAGTAAAATTAATTTAACTTAAAACTTGGACTGGACACTCATGGCGATACCACGTGGCGTGCAAACGCCACCCTAAACATTACAAGTTAGGTTATTGAGCACCTCTGGTACGATAACCGATGTGCTAGAGTTAAAGTGTGATGACCTTGAGTCAAAACACTGAAATACTACAAGTCGATATCGTCCCAGAGTTAAAGTATAGTGACCTACATTCAGAACTTGTAAAATTACTTACATATAGAGAGCTAGAGAACAGCGAGACGCACCGCATGGAAGCCGGAGACATACTGGCGAAGCGGTGTTGTGCAGCCTAGGGACCCAGTTGTGGTGGGGGTATAGCCAACACTTAGAGTACAAGTGTTGTGGGTGACCTTGACCCACTTAACTTACCTGACCCCCCCCCCCCCCCGACAAAAAGTGCGAACCCCCCCCCCCCCCCGACAAAAAGTGCGAACCCCCCCCCCCCCGACAAAAAGTGCGAACCCCCCCCCCACCCCCCCCCCCGACAAAAAGTGCGAACCCCCCCCCCCCACCCCCCCCCCGACAAAAAGTGCGAACCCCCCCCCCCCCACCAAAAAGTGCGAACCCCCCCCCCCACCCCCCCACCCCCACCCCCACCCCCACCCCCTCCCCCACCCCCACCCCCTCCCCCACCCCTGATATCCTGGGCGTGGCAGCCCCGGTGGGGATATAAGGGGGTCCGGCCAGAGCCAGCTCGCAGTCCGCTCCCGCGCGTTGAACGTGAACGACCGGGACGGACCGCCATAGGCATCACTAAACATTGAATGGCGCCTTCAGTGTTTAGCGAAGTCTACTCTAACTTTAAGACTTGTATTAGTTGTAAGATATTGCGCTTGCGTTTGGGTATTGCGAATTGTTTTATATGAGAGTGTTTTACTTGTACCCTATGTCTCCTGTGTCTTTTATCCTTTGTGTCTTGTTTGTTATATGTGCTTGTTCCAGCATTGACTACGTTGAGCTCAATTGTGTGTTGTAAGTGTGTTATATGTTTCTAAAGTGTATACGCTTGTTTTAGCAATCCCCCCTTGAGCTTTTTCAATGCTCAAAGTAAATTGTAAAGTCAGGGAACGGGAGTAGGCCCCCGTGTAAAGCCACTTTTAATAATTGGTAGGCTCCTTGCCAGGCATGCAAAAGGTTGCGGATGGCATTTGGGGAGCATGTCCGTTTGTAAGCTGGCAAGCAACAGGTTGTGGCGGCCTCTGCACTCGGACCGAGGACGTAAGCCATTAGGGTGTCCTCAGTATGTTTCCCTTCTGGAAACTCAAAATTATGTAAATGAATCTTTGTTAGCTATTTGTGTTTTTAGTCCCCAAGGCCCCCGAACATTCGTGGTTCGCCATGGGTGTACGGGGGCCGAAATTTTTTTAATGTCCGTGTGGCCTTGACCTACAAAGACTTGTAAAAATTCAATGCATTTTAAATGAAAAATATTAAAGATAGGTTACGGGAGTAGGCCCCCGTGTAAAGCCTATTTTAATTATCGGTAGGCTCCTGCCAGGCATGCAAAAGGTTGCGGATGGCATTTGGGAGCATGTCCGTTTGTACGCTGGCATGCAAAAGGTTGCGGCGGCCTCTGCACTCGGACGAGGACGTAAGCCACTAGGGTGTCCTCAGTTTGTTTCCTTCTGGAAACACAAAATTATGTAAATGTATCTTTGTTAACTACTGAAAAGACAATGCAGTAAATGTTTACAAGTCTTGCGTGGCGAAGGGTACACGACATTGGATGTTGCCTTGTTGTCATAGTTGGGTCTCTTCGGAGGCTACAGCGATGACAACCCAAGTGCCTCACACCCCCAAAGGGGGGTGTGGGGCTTAATTTTTTTAAAGTTTTTTGTGACCTTGACCTAAATATGTAAAATCTTTCAAAGTGTTTAACAGTCAGGTCTTATTAACACAGTTAATACATTAATGTCTGTTAAAAAAATATAACAGTTAGGTATTTGTAACCCACAAGTTTGGAGTTGTTAATAGTTGGGTCCCTTGGGAGGCTTCAGCTATGGTAACATAAATGCCTCAAGTAAGGCTCATTTTTTTTAAAAGTGCGAACCCCCCCCCCCCCCGACAAAAAGTGCGAACCACCCCCCCCCCCCCGACAAAAAGTGCGAACCCCCCCCCCCCACCCCCACCCCCACCCCCACCCCCACCCCTGATATCCTGGGCGTGGCAGCCCCGGTGGGGATATAAGGCGGCCGGGCTGCACGCATTTCTCATTCCGGTCCAAGCTCCCATACGGACAGGTACTCTCTCTCGCTCTTGAGACTTTTGTTTTACAAGTTCACTTCTTTCTTTACATCTATTCTTTTCATCCATTACAATGGGTAAAATGGGTCTGAAGCTGAAAAACTACCCATCAACTTCAACCTCGACCGACGCGTCTCGACCCTCATCATCCTCGACTTCGATCCTGGAATACCTGATGACTGCGAACATCCTGAGCTGCCTGACGATGCCGCCACCGCCGCCGCCGCCACCACAGCCCGCCTCAATGCCCAGCCTGTCGCCATTGCCGGCGACAGTGGAAGAGGCTGGTGCACAGCCATCGCCAGGAGAACTCGTCAAGTCGTCAGGTCGAGTCCCGGTAGCCTCTCCAGCACTCTCGCTGCTATCGGACTCAGGATCGGAGTCTGCGGCTTTTGAAGAGACGTCTAGGTCGAGGATCACCCCATATAGCAGAACCCGGAAAATCCTCTCATACACTACATCCCAATGTCCCTCACCTATATCCCCCATGCCACCTACACCAACCAAACCACCCCGTAAATCCATCTTCTCCCCTGATCTTCCCACCATAGACCTAACACGCTCTCCTACCCCGCCCAAAATTGTTTGCTCCATCCCGCTTGAACAATCTTTGCCCCTTCTACCTCCTTCCAACCCCATCCCTTCTAGCCAGCCTAATTCAGAGAAGCTCCAAGACACTCCGCTAAAGAGTCCAACACAGAAACGTAAACGCGTTAAAGCCCCTGCTGGCAAGGGTAAGAAATGCGATTACGCTTGGATGTCTAGTAAGTTTGGGGTTTTGTGTTGCCAGAAACTTGCTTGTGCAGAAGGGGATCGCTGCCAACGACACCTCAAAAGTACAGTCAAATTTCGGCAATTCAAACCCTATACTCTGTACATTAAGCCTAAAACGTTCAAGTTCAGACATCCCCACGGTCCGCAACCGCGGGATATTAGAAGGCTAAAGGTTGATGAAAAATACTATTTCATTGGTCAGACATATGGAGCAGGTAATAAGAAAGTAGAAATCGTTGTAAAAGGTGAAGGCCGCCTTTGTACAATGCAAGTACCACCTCGTATGGTACAAAGAGAATTTTTCATACCTAAAGCCTATCTGATACGAAGGAAAGGATGTGAAACCGTGTGGGAAATGGACTAGGACATGGGCCCACCAAAAAAAAAAACAAAATTGTTAGGCTGTGTTGGACAATATATAAAAAGTCTTTTTCCAAATTATTTTTCCAAATTTAGTCTTAACCCTCTTAAAGTAAGGGAGAGGGGTATTATACAAGTCAACTAATAAAAAAAAAAAAAATACTTGACTTGTATAATACTTTAACCTGGCGGTGATGTAAAGTCACTGGGACAATCTCAAACCGTGTCCTTGAGGGTGAAGACTAAGTTACAAATAAATCATTAACAAATAAAAACTTACCTCCAAACACTTGTAGCTTGCTACAAGTGTTTGGAGGTAAAAATTTTTCAAAGTTTGAATGACCTTGACCCATATAAATTACTTACAACTAATGTTGTGTATCACGTGATACCCCCACTCTAACGCTCTTACTAAGCTTGTATGAGCCGTTCATTTGCTTCAGTCTGTTTCTGTGCTCCGTGGTAAACATGTCACGGTACAATTACAAAGGTGGTGACTTCTTGATAGATCAACACAATGCTTGGGAAGTGCTAAACCAGCATAGAATGGAAGTTGAGTATTGTATAAGACAAGACGGGTCTACATTTTATCTATGTATTATAAACAACCAAACTCATAAGTATGAACACTGGACAAAAATTAATTATAACAACATAGATGAGCTGTTTGCTTGGGTGTTTGAGGTGTGTAAAGTTATTGAAGAAACCAAAATAATGGGTGTGCTAAAGGTATGTAAAACTGATGACCGGGAAAGTAGTGTGTTTTGGTTACTTCTGGACCGGAAGTCGTGCCATCTGCCCGAGCAGCTGCTCGAGCAGCTGGCGCCAGCTGCTATGTCACATAGCTTCCGGTGGGGGTTAGAGTGTATATATGAGATGCTGTAGTTATATTTTATGCCATATAGGTCGGGGTGGAGATGGCGATAGTGTTGGCGTTAGGGTGAAGTGAATTTGTGCATAAAATTAAAAGTTAGTTGAAAATTGAAATTCGTCGGTGTTAACGAAACTCTAACAGTTGAACAAAAATTAAGAGTTAGTTTAAAATTGAAATTCAAACTTATAATTGGAATCTGGAAAATATGTCAAGGTTACCCAGAGTAAGTTTTAAAAAATTCTATCCAACTATCACCAGAAATAGTTTTAAGTTGAAGTAGTTGGTGATAGCGGGATAATTGATTCGTGCCATGGGAGAGGTGTTTATCGTTTGAAAGTTGGCGATCGAATGAGAAGCGCCGCCTAGGGAGAGGGCTTATAAAACGGCAACCTTCCCCCACCACCCCTTCCCCCACTCCTTTAGACCAATAACCGGTCGCCGACTCTATGTGGTGAAACTGAACTAGACATGGCGGCCGCCATGGATAATTCTAACCTCAAATCTTAGCTCAGCTGAAGAGAATAGAGGAGCATGAAGTAGGAATTGTGGTGACAGCGCTTATATGAGGAATAGTAGGGGTAAAATAAAAAAACTTGTTGAACACAGTCGATAGGTGTAACAAGTTCAAAGTTGTTGAATTGTAACATAGAATGCAAAATGTTGTAAATAATACTATCATCAACATTAACCTGCGAAGTCTTTGAAGAGTATAATGGGTTAAAACTGTACTTC
>JAQYXR010001774.1:0-25085 GCA_030545055.2 Neoaliturus tenellus | reverse complement strand
AAAACCTTGATGTTTTATTCTAAAACGTCTGTTTTCTAGGTAAGATCTAAAAAGTAAATAGTAATTGTGAGGTAAATTGCTTTTAATTTTGAATAGAAGACCAGAGTGCCAGACCTTGTCAAATGCCTGGCTTACGTCAAGAAAAGCTGCAGAACAGTATCGTTTCTTTTCCAGGTTCTGCCTAATTGTATCAGTTAAACGATGTACTTGTTGCACTGTAGAATGCTGTTGACGAAAGCCAAATTGATGACTGGGAAGTATCTCTTTCTCATCCAACAGTGGCGTAAGTCTTTTTAAAAGAAGTTTTTCGAAAACTTTCGATGTTATTGGAAGAAGACTGATGGGCCTGTATGACGTTACTTCGTTAGGGGGTTTTCCTGGTTTCGGTATTACAACAATTTCTGAAACTTTCCATTGGCAAGGGAAATATTCCAATCGAAGAATGGAATTGAATACAAAAGTAAGATATGTAAAGCCTTTGTCCGGAAGCTCTTTTAGCACCTTCGCCGTAATTAAATCATACCCTGGAGATTTATTTGAATTTAATTCATTGATGATGCACCTCTGAACTTCATTTTTAGTAAAATGCGGAATAGGAAAATCCAACTGGTTTGGAGAATCAAGATAGTCTTGAATGTCTGAGTTATCTATGTTACTGGGATGTGGCTTAAATACGTCAGAGAAGTGTGATGCAAATAACTCGGCCTTTTCTTTGGTGCTTTTTGCCCATGACCCATCGGGCTTTGTCAAAGGCGGATTAGCTGATTTTGGTCTTTTGAAGTTTTTGGTTACTTTCCATAACGAGTAGTCTGTTGCTTCCGTTGGGGAAAGATTACTCGTGAACTCCTCGAACCAATCATTTTTAACACGCTTTAAAAGCCTTTTCAAGTTTTGAGAAGCTCTATTGAAGTTTGTTTTAGAATTTTGATTTCGTGTGTTCTGCCAGATTCTTCTTAACCTACGTTTTTCTGCAATGAGTTTCTTGATGTGGACAGGGTAGTTAATTCCGTCGTTAGTTTTCAGTCGAGCTGAAAACGCAGGGGTTGCTTTCCAAGCAGACTGCTGAACGACATTGTTGAAGAGTTCAACGGCGTCGTCTATATCTCCATTGGTTTTGAGGGGAACAGATAGGTCAAGATTGTCGTTAACAAGTTCTTTAAAAAGTAACCAGTTGGTCTGTTTGTTATGCAAAGTAGGAGGTGCTTCTCTGGTGATTATTGTCGAGCTGACCGTTAGAATTACAGGAGAATGATCTGAAGACAGATCGAGGGATTGAGTAATGTCCGTATAATTAACAGAAATGCCTCTCATGATGAAAAAATCAAGCAGATCAGGTATCTTTTGCCGGTCTGTAGGCCAATAAGTTGGCTCCCCTGATGAGACAAATTGAAGATTGTTGTCCTCAATAGATTGTAAAAGTCTTCTCCCCCTTGGGTTATTCAACCGTGAGCCCCACAGTTGGTTTTTGGCGTTATAGTCTCCTCCAGAGATAAATCTACATCCTAAAGTATTGAAATATGCAGTAAATTGATCATCTGATATATTATGCCTCGGTGGGCAATAAAGGGCGGACACAGTTAGAGGGCCATTAAAATCTTCCACTACTATAGACGTGCTTTGAATATAGTCAAACTGGTACTTAGGAGCTTCAAAATGAGCAAATATTTGTTTATGAAAATCAAAGCAATAACAAACATCTGTAGGATTAATTAACTGTTCTAGCCATCTGATTCAATTCAACCAATCAGCATAATCCTTAAATGAAAATTACATCTTGGTGATGCTATCTTTGTTTCAAGGGCGGCGTTTTCACTTCCCATAAGGATTTCTTTACTTATTTGGTTCTGTATACATTGTTGAAGATGGAGGTCAATACTTAAAAAAAAAGAATACAAAAACAGTAAAAATCTTTCACATACTTTTGTTTATAAAAAAGTTCATTTGGTGTTCCATATGTAAAATAGTATATTTCATAACAAGAGTCAAAAGTGGGTCATTGCGTGTTGGAGGCCATATGTTTGAAGTGCGATATTTATAGAGTACTTCAAATGTGGTCGAGAATATGCAAACCACTTTGCTCGTGTTTTGAACAATACTTTTGTTATACTACAAAGATAATTTTTTTTTTTAAACAAATACAGACGTTGGAATATTTATTTATTACAATTAAGTACTAAAACAATAAAAAAACAAAAGAAAACATACAAAATATTCCAAAATTAATAACATTTTTTAGGTTACAGAAATAATAACATAGGCTTGTTTGTTCATATTGGTAAAATCCAAAAAAGATAATAAACATTACTTTCGGTCGTAAACGTTCTCATTACGTAGTAAACAATGTAATGATGAATTTTCGCAGGAGATAAACATATATAAAAAACAGGTGATTTCACAGTAGTGTAGCGAAAAAGTTATTACACATTTCATTTTATATTTTTGTTTATCACTTGTCCAATGACTATATTTTTGTTAGAGTTTTACGGTATCTGATGTGATGGTTATCTCAGCAACCTCAGATAGTTGGGAACCTGTTGTTAGTTTAAGTAAATTTCTTCTAAGGAAAAATATTCTGTTAAGGCAGCAGTACTCACAATAAAGACAAAAGTCCAGAATCAAGAGAAATTAACATTTTAAAACTTCCTGATGCCAAAAATTCTGTTTAACACATACATGTTCATGTGTGGGTATATTAAAATTAGAGTATTATATTTTAAATCTATTTTAACAAACTAGGTACAAATAAATTGTGGAAGAGCATATTAAGTTAATTAACCCTTCCCAGATATCCTGTTTTATGTATATAGACTACAAAAATTGAATTTTTATAAAAATAACTAATATTTTTATGTCAATAATGATTAAATTAATATAGCCGAGGCCAAATGGTTGTCCTGCACAATATTTTTTATCCAAATATTTTTTATTTTTACTGCGGATATATGTACAGGGTGTGGTAAAATGACCTGACGCTTTTAAAATGAAAATAAGTGAAAAGTTTAAATTGATCAAAAGAGTTTTATTGCACATTACAGATTTTTGTGTATGGAATTTGAAAAAAATACTCACTAAGAGCTGATTTATTCACTTTAAGCTTTGAAGTTATATATATATATATATATATATATATATATATATATATATATATATATATATATATATATATATATATATATATATATATATATCGTATGGCATTAATAGCCAGCCACCAACTTCAGAAAAATATAAAACATTCTCTGCGGTGCATAGCACCTGCGTCAAAACATTTAAAACATATAAAGCTTAATAAGCTAAATCCAGGGCGCTAAGCCATTGCAGCCCAGCTTCACTTGCACAATGCAGCCCAATCAATCCTTCGGGGAAAGCACTCAAAGGGCACTCATTGACTATGTGAGTCATAGTCTGGAACTCCGCTCCACAGCGGCATGACTGGTCTTCTGTCAATCCCCATTTGTATTTCCAATAACTACATCTTCCCACACCAGTGCAAAATCGATTGAGAACAGTCCAATCTGCCCGTCTCCTGGGGTAGGTAATCATGGATGGGTAGCTGTGGAGCGGATACGATCTTGTTATACTCCCTAGTAAGTGCCTCCCTTCGTCTTATTTCATGTGGAGCGATATTACACAGGAATGGGAGCCAGGGTACAAGTGTTGCCATGAGTGTACCACTTATGGCTCTCATAGTCCTGTTCAGTTGGACGTCGATCTCTCTAACATGCACACTGTTCAGCCACACGGGAGCACAGTACTCTGCGGTTGAGTAAACCAGGGACAAAGCAGTGGTTCGCAGAACTTGTGCATTAGCTCCCCATGTGGAACCAGCAAGGTGATGGACAATGTTAGTCCTAGCTCTCACCTTGGCTGCTGTCTTTTGTAGGTGGCTTTTGAATGTGAGAGACCGATCTAAAGTGACTCCCAGGTACTGTGGTGATCATTGTGCTTTAGCTCAACACCGTCAAATACGATTTTAAGCTTTTGGTGGGCTAGTCTATTGTTCAAGTGAAAGCAAGATACCTCAGTTTTAGTTGGGTTTGGATTTAGCTTCCAGGCCTTAAAGTATTCACCGAGGGTCTTGAGGTCATTTGTTAGTACTTGATCAGCATGTCAGAATTCTTGGTGCTGATAAGCCAGTGCAACATCATCCGCATAGTCAAACTTTAAGGAGCAAGTGTCAGGCATGTCGGCAGTATACACATTAAACAGCAGTGGGGCAAGCACTGACCCCTGTTTCAGGCCATCCTTTAGTTGCCTAAAAGTACTTTCCTTGCGTCCCAAATATACTTTAATCATCCTATTGGAGAGCATCGAGTTGAGGAGACGTAACAGGAAAGGGCAAGGAATCAGGTTATAAAATTTAATGAGAAGGCCTTTTCTCCAAACAGTGTCATAAGCTACAGTGAGATCTAAGAAAGCAACAGAGGTTTTCAGTTTTCGCTCAAACTCATTCTTGATGAAGGAAGTAAGAGCTAGAACCTGGTCACAACAGTTGCGCCCAGGCCTAAACCCAGCTTGTTCGACGGGGATGCTTGAATCCAGAACAGAGAGGATTCTGTTGTATATCAACCTCTCGAGCAGCTTATAACAGACACTAAGAAGAGCTATGGGTCGGTAACTTTCTGGCAGTTGTGGATCTTTATTACAGCTATTATTTTCGATCTTCTAAATATACCAGGCAAGTCGCCGGTTTCCCTTATGGAATTAAAAACTGCAAGAAGCCACTGTCTAGCCTTTTTACCCAAGTGTTTTATGAACTCCGGGAAGATTTCATCCATACCTGCTGCTTTGCCAATTGGCATAGCGTCAATCGCCACATCCAGCTCATCTACTGTGAAAGGTCTGGAGACTTCCAATGGCGCTTGCCGACGTTCCTTAATTTCATTAAGCTTAAAATTTATTTTCCTATCTGCGGACTTACGCACCGGTTTAGATAGACAGGACAGGCGTTTTGCAATAACACAAGGGTGAGGTTGCGTGTTTTTCATTTGGCTTACCAGTGGAGAGCTTCCTGAGCAGAGACCAAGCTTTCCGACTACTGCGGGTGAAGTTCAGATTTTCAACAGTTTTCACCCATTTCTCTCTCCTGGAGTTGTCGAGAGAGTTAAGGAGTTGGTCCGCTATATCTGTGTCGGCAGTGTCAGTGAACTCACTGTAAAGATCTTCGCACTCTTGACTCCATCCTGGTATGTACTCTTTCCTAAAACCTCTTGGGATGGACGCTTTAGCACAAGACAGAACAAGTCGTGTGAACCGATCATAGGATTTTATTTTAGGAGGGATGAACCTGATGCCTTTGTCAAGCCTATAAGAGAAGACCTCCCACTCAGCTTTGTTGAAGTTCCACCTAGGCCGAGGAAAAGATCTTATGAGAGGAATTTGGATTCCCACTGATATCAGAACAGGCCTATGCTGAGTGAGGAAAAGCATCTAGGACCCTCCTGCAAGTTGGTATGGGTGTTGCTGACCGGTCACGAGAGCAAAAGCACAAGTCTGGGGAGTACCCACGACGCCATCGGGCAGAATGGAAAGTGTGTGGGTCCTTGGCATTAAATACCAAGAAAAGGTTGTTATTTTCAGCCCAGCTTGTAAGACGAGTGCCATTTTCATCATCGGACGAGTATCCCCACTGTGTGTGATGACTGTTAAAGTCACCTACATATACTACAGGATGTTCAAAAGTTGGGAGAGCTGTATCTGGCCACTGGATGTTCGGTGGTTTGTAGACATTGACAATGGTAGTCTCAGATACCTTAACAGCAATAGTAAATATGCTGTTCACACAACTTTTGTGGGAGACTGATACGTGTACCACTTATGGCTCTCATAGTCCTGTTCAGTTGGACGTCGATCTCTCTAACATGCACACTGTTCAGCCACACGGGAGCACAGTACTCTGCGGTTGAGTAAACCAGGGACAAAGCAGTGGTTCGCAGAACTTGTGCATTAGCTCCCCATGTGGAACCAGCAAGGTGATGGACAATGTTAGTCCTAGCTCTCACCTTGGCTGCTGTCTTTTGTAGGTGGCTTTTGAATGTGAGAGACCGATCTAAAGTGACTCCCAGGTACTGTGGTGATCATTGTGCTTTAGCTCAACACCGTCAAATACGATTTTAAGCTTTTGGTGGGCTAGTCTATTGTTCAAGTGAAAGCAAGATACCTCAGTTTTAGTTGGGTTTGGATTTAGCTTCCAGGCCTTAAAGTATTCACCGAGGGTCTTGAGGTCATTTGTTAGTACTTGATCAGCATGTCAGAATTCTTGGTGCTGATAAGCCAGTGCAACATCATCCGCATAGTCAAACTTTAAGGAGCAAGTGTCAGGCATGTCGGCAGTATACACATTAAACAGCAGTGGGGCAAGCACTGACCCCTGTTTCAGGCCATCCTTTAGTTGCCTAAAAGTACTTTCCTTGCGTCCCAAATATACTTTAATCATCCTATTGGAGAGCATCGAGTTGAGGAGACAACAGGAAAGGGCAAGGAATCAGGTTATAAAATTTAATGAGAAGGCCTTTTCTCCAAACAGTGTCATAAGCTACAGTGAGATCTAAGAAAGCAACAGAGGTTTTCAGTTTTCGCTCAAACTCATTCTTGATGAAGGAAGTAAGAGCTAGAACCTGGTCACAACAGTTGCGCCCAGGCCTAAACCCAGCTTGTTCGACGGGGATGCTTGAATCCAGAACAGAGAGGATTCTGTTGTATATCAACCTCTCGAGCAGCTTATAACAGACACTAAGAAGAGCTATGGGTCGGTAACTTTCTGGCAGTTGTGGATCTTTATTACAGCTATTATTTTCGATCTTCTAAATATACCAGGCAAGTCACCGGTTTCCCTTATGGAATTAAAAACTGCAAGAAGCCACTGTCTAGCCTTTTTACCCAAGTGTTTTATGAACTCCGGAAAGATTTCATCCATACCTGCTGCTTTGCCAATTGGCATAGCGTCAATCGCCACATCCAGCTCATCTACTGTGAAAGGTCTGGAGACTTCCAATGGCGCTTGCCGACGTTCCTTAATTTCATTAAGCTTAAAATTTATTTTCCTATCTGCGGACTTACGCACCGGTTTAGATAGACAGGACAGGCGTTTTGCAATAACACAAGGGTGAGGTTGCGTGTTTTTCATTTGGCTTACCAGTGGAGAGCTTCCTGAGCAGAGACCAAGCTTTCCGACTACTGCGGGTGAAGTTCAGATTTTCAACAGTTTTCACCCATTTCTCTCTCCTGGAGTTGTCGAGAGAGTTAAGGAGTTGGTCCGCTATATCTGTGTCGGCAGTGTCAGTGAACTCACTGTAAAGATCTTCGCACTCTTGACTCCATCCTGGTATGTACTCTTTCCTAAAACCTCTTGGGATGGACGCTTTAGCACAAGACAGAACAAGTCGTGTGAACCGATCATAGTTTTTTATTTTAGGAGGGATGAACCTGATGCCTTTGTCAAGCCTATAAGAGAAGACCTCCCACTCAGCTTTGTTGAAGTTCCACCTAGGCCGAGGAAAAGATCTTATGAGAGGAATTTGGATTCCCACTGATATCAGAACAGGCCTATGCTGAGTGAGGAAAAGCATCTAGGACCCTCCTGCAAGTTGGTATGGGTGTTGCTGACCGGTCACGAGAGCAAAAGCACAAGTCTGGGGAGTACCCACGACGCCATCGGGCAGAATGGAAAGTGTGTGGGTCCTTGGCATTAAATACCAAGAAAAGGTTGTTATTTTCAGCCCAGCTTGTAAGACGAGTGCCATTTTCATCATCGGACGAGTATCCCCACTGTGTGTGATGACTGTTAAAGTCACCTACATATACTACAGGATGTTCAAAAGTTGGGAGAGCTGTATCTGGCCACTGGATGTTCGGTGGTTTGTAGACATTGACAATGGTAGTCTCAGATACCTTAACAGCAATAGTAAATATGCTGTTCACACAACTTTTGTGGGAGACTGATACGTCGTCTATGTCTTGCCTAACGTAAGTCGCCACGCCATAGACCCTGGGTCCTATTTCCTCCACAAGCCTATATCCTGTGATGTTTCCTCTCGCACTGTTCTCTAAGTCTTCTACATGTGTTTCTTGTAGTGTGAGGACATCGACATTATTTTCTCGCAGCACCTTGCTGAGGCTGTCACTTTTTGATTTGCTCAGACCCTCTACGTTCAGATGACATATATTTAAAACGGAGCCTACATTTCTAAAATGGCCCTGGAAAGGGCCGTTTGAATTTGGTCTGGCAGCTGGCATAGCTGAGAGATCACTCGCGTGATAGTTCAGCTGCCAAAAAGTTGTTGTTCGTTTAGCACCACCCAGGGAGTACGTGCAGCTTTAATGGAATGCTGCGGACGCGAACAACTTCACTCCCCAAGCTTCATCTCCCAGCTTCATCTCCCAGCTTTGAAGATGAGGTCTTTTTAATGATGTCTGTCTTACTCGATGTATTCTTCCAATTTTGCACTGAAGTTGTCAAACACTTTCCCTAGCATAGCAGGAGATAGGTTGGCATTTTTTTGGCGTATAGCTTCCTTCAGGTTACCCAACTAGTTGGGTTTGTTCTTGTTAATTCTTGATTTCAACAGCCTCCCCACAAAAAATCACAAATGCTGAGATCTGGTTAACGAGCTTGCCATGCAATATCTCTGAAATGCGAGATGGCTACGCCAAGAAACTTGCTTCTCAAGAATGTCATCACCTCATTGGCTGTATGGGCAGTTGCCCTCTCTTTCTGCAGCAGAATTTGGGTCCAGCAAGATGGGTTGACTGCCCATACATGCCCATAAATCTGGTGTAAAGAATATTTTCTTTTTGTCATATTAATCACAGATAAGATGTGCTTTTTTGTTGTTAATAATTAGTGATATAAACAGGAAATGAGCATTAAAAAATTAAAGAGAGAAGAAATTTAACTACAAGGGATGTTTAGAAAGTAAGAAACTTTTTTGCCTGACAACACTAGGCAAGCGCCATTGAGCAACTTTGATGTGTGTGCTCAACTTGTCAGTTTACCAGCTGTGACAACAGAAACATCATTGCCCTGCCATTTTTTTTTTCGATTTACCAATTTTGAAATTTGTTCTCAAATTGAAAATCCAGCCCAGAAAATGTAAAATGAAGGCGGCAATTCCCTTTATGCATAATTGTATTTTGTTGGAGAAATAAAGATTCTTATCTTTAAGGTTTAGTCTAAAAATAATGTACTCGGTTTAAAAATGGTCGAACCACCATTCTTGATGAAGGGAAGGGAAGATTGGCCGCCCGAACATTGTGACTGACAATCTGGTCACGAAAGTTAATTTTGACCATGGTTGAACATCGTGTCATCATCAAGTGGTTAAGATCTCAGGTGGAGGATTTCTTTGATGACGGAATTTTAAAACTTGTCTACTGAAATGATAATTGTTACTTTTTCAATTTGTTCAGCGACTATTTGGATAAGTAATATTTTATTCACTTTTTTAGATCTGTATGATACTACATTTAACATTTTTAAGTAAATTACAAATCCTTTCTTACTTTCTGAGTAGCTCGGCATGACACAACCAATTTTTATTAATCTTTTATCAGCTGCATTGCAATAAAAATGCAGATACTACGCAATATTCTTCTGGTTTTTAAAATTAATTCATGACATTTGTTTCAGTGTCCAGTAAATGTATATAAGGATTTGGACCTGTGTTGCAAACCTTTAGTTTGTACTGTGATACCAAAAACGTGCAAGCCAAATTTCTTTAATAGATATTTCGAAATCTCAGATTATAAAGACTACAGATGTTTGATCCCAACAAAATCACTCACTCTTTCAGAACCAAAAAGTCAAAATGTAACTCTTGAATCTTTTGATCCTACATCTGCAAAAAATAAATTGGAAATCACTACTAGTTCTAGTTTCTTAATGTATAGCAATCTCAGTAGTGTGGACCTCTCTCTCGAAAGCAATTTGACAAGTAATGAAACCTTCAATAGCAATAAATATTATATGATGAACAGATTATCAAATTGTAGCGATGACATAAAGGAAAATGAAGAGGAAAATGATGACAAATCTATTTCTAATGAATCATTCCACGGATCGTTGCTGGATAGTCAATCGTCATTAGACATTAGCAATGAAATAAGGCGCTTGGTCAAAAGATATGTTTCAAACAATTCGAGCTATGTATCAAAAAACAATCCTAGATCAGACAGTTCTCTATCCATATCATCAATATCACTTGAAAGAGAAAATAATAATACATTTAGTCAAAACAGTCAATTTTCAATCAGTTCAGTAGAGGGCAATAGTTCCATTTCTTCAGTGGAACAAAATAGTAGTTCTGAAGAAGAGTATTCTGGAAGTGCTTCAAATTCTGGTGAAGTTTACGATGAAACAAAAACTGAAGAATCTAGATTACAAACTGAATCTAACCATAGGATATCTTCAAGTGTTTTACTCGCAAATCAATCTGTGGAGGATTGGCACTCATCAGACATGAAACCGGACTCTCGCCCGAATGTGTTCAAGATTGTCACAGTCGTAAATTTGCCTTGGCTCCAGACGGATGCAAAAGTAGTGAGACTCAACTTGTCTTCTGAAATCAGTGAATAGGTTTATAAAAAGTTTATTTAACACTCTTGGACATTTTACAAAAACTTACTGTTCAGTCAATGTAAGAAAAAATATGTTTTGTTATAAATCTTTATAGTTGTTTTAGTTAGGCTCTCACGCCCATTTTGTAATACCTGAGCTTGCCTGATGAAATTTGCTCCACCCACATATGAGAGTAAATCTACATTTACAATCACTTAATCGTGGTACTCAATAATACCTCATCTTTATAGTTTCTTGTGATCAAATTAAATAGATGAGATCAAGTTAAATAGGTATGTATAAAACTATGAAGGAAATTTGAAACCCGGCAAACTTCATAAAAAATGTACTCGTAAATTACGACATTCCAATAAGCTTTTTCATTTTAACTTGTTTGGAAGAAGACAGTCCTTTTGTCAGGATGTCATCAGCTGCTTGTGCTTCTGAGGGAATGTAAGCCACACTCAACTTCTTCTCAGATATCAGTTGTTGAACATAATTGTATCTTGTCTCTATGTGTTTTGAACGCTCGTGAAACATAGGGTTGTTCATTACTTTCAACGCACTTTGATTGTCAACATATAATATTGGTGTAGACTTTAGTTTAACAGCTCCAATTTCTTTAACACATTTGTGTAGCTTACTCTTCCATTTGATTGGGCTATCAAACCATTTTACACCACTTGTGGACCGTCTTGTTACCTTGCCTCTATAATAGATTTCAGGACGCTGTGTATACGCTTTTGCTGCCAAACTAGCTTTGTAGCAAACGATTTTGTTTTCAGAGTTGGTCTTGAGCGCAAATACCCCACGATTGTCTATCACTTTTCCTTCTGGTTGCAGGTCTACTAATTCATATGTTTTATTCTTACCTAAATAATAATAATAATATCTGAAGACGGATAACTTATATCCATTTTCAGCCCGAACCAGAAATGATGTTTGACGGATATATCCGTCTATTGACCTGGGCTATTTATTGCCCAGGAAGGGTTAACAATTACGAAACTACTTTTTCACTCATTTAAGGTTATTTCTATTTACTGTACCTTTAACCAATGAGGCTACACTACACTCAATATAGTAGTTAAGGAAGAAGATATTTATTACTTTTCAACCAGTTCGTGTTTAGCCATAAGAAAAATTTTACTCAATAGAAAAAGTTTGAAAGATTTTGTTCACATCTACAAGTTAAATGCGAAGTACTAGTGATTAGCCAGGGCCTTAATGATGTTGTAATACACGTCGATGCCACGCAGGAAGGTTTTCTCATTCAGGAACTCATCGTTGTCATGAAGCAGCGTTGGCGTGTTGTTCATCGGGGAAAAACCAAATGCTGATATTCCAAGCTGGAAAAATATTCAATTACAACTTAAAATTTAAAAATAACAGGGCAATGGTAACATAATTGTATTAAAATAAAACTATTTTAACCACCTGTAAGTCAGATTTTAACCACCCCCTTCTGGGAAAGAATCTCGTTGTTATATCAGTTGGTCTCTATTTAGTTTAGAACCATAGAAACTCTATATGAAGTGGTCCCTCAAAGCCTAAAAGTCAATATAGTTTCAAACATATGTATGTTTGTGTCACACGGTAATGTTTTTGCTGTGGGCTGTGAAAAACACCGGTTCAAAACAAATATGCATCGTTTGGTTTGAACTTTTTAAAAGACGAGAAAAAAATAAAATAATAGAATGTTTCTATGTCATACAGAAATTCAAATCATTTTAGTTAAGGCAATAAATATATCATTTATTTTTATTTATTTTATGCCTCAGAGTTCCTCTATGATTCTATTTGAAATTAGCTGAGTAATATAATACAAGAGTTTTGTTTAAATGCACCTCAGATTTTTTTCTTGGTTAACGCTTTTAATGGATAACTTACTTTTCTTAAGTATCGACTGTCCGTCCCTCCTGGTGTGATTATTGGCTTCAAGCAAATCCCCCTATATTAACAAAAGAATTTTAAAATTCTACCATACTAAAAGAAAAAAAAAAATTAGTAAAAAGTCAAAATAACTAAAAAAGGGGAAAAATAATATTAAACTTTATGTTCTTGAAGAACGTAACAAATACAAGGCACAAAAAATTATATCCTCTTAGATTTTGAAGGAAAACTTTGCTTTTAACATAATTTAGTACCATAGATTTTGGTTTGAAACCAAAATGAAAAAGTAAGCATACAAGTCCAAAAGTTTATATAAATTAATACTTTCAAAAAGTTGATTTAAATTTATCCCCTCTCCTAGTTCACAACTTCCTTATAAAATATAACAGATGATACATGTTTGCCGAACGGGAAGAGATGACTTACATTTGATCAGCAGCTTTTCTGAACGCAGTCCACCAAGTGTTGTTCTCGTCAATGTTGGTGGGGGCCACTATCGGGTCCTTACACTCGTACTGTATGGAAGTGCCCTCGCCCGCCTCTTGGCAGAAACCCTCCAGCATGTCACTGATTTCTTGGAAATTGTTGTCGTTTGAGAGTCTAACATCAAACCCTAACTTTATTTCAGCTGGTACAACATTCATTTGTACTCCTCCCTAGAAAATAACTTTTAGTCAAAAACCAGCAAACATTTTGGGGCTTCGGAGTTTGAATGCTTATTCAGTAAATAAATTCCAGTTCAATATTTACAGGAAGCCCACAACAATAAATTAGACCACTCGTACATCTTTTTACCTCCCTTACCTTTTATTTACCTCCCTCCCTTTTAACCTCCCTCCGTGGTCTATAAGCTTGCTGCATATAATAGCATGGTGAACTGCTGATTAAAAAGTGCCACTCTTCCTTGAAAATTATCGGAACGAGTCTTGAACACCATTTAATTTATCACTACTCAAGTTATTTTCGCATACAGTAGACGCTCTGTTTATCAGCGTAGGATCAACTGGTGCTTGGATTAACTGCCTCTGCCCTGACATGAAATAGTGATCATTTCATTTGCACTGAATATTAAAAATGGTCAGTTTAATCAACCTTTTCTAGGAATTGAGAGACATCCGTCTGCATCCTTATAGTTTTACTAATATGGGATCATTGACATTATACACTACTGTAACAATAATAGAGTTCTCATAGCATATGCGTGTTTGAAACCAATTTACTTTGGCACAAGTAAGATAGGATTGGTAAATCAGTTATACCACACTTCTTAACATTGTGTTAAATATTTTGTGATCAATTTCTCAGTTTTTGTCGTGATAATTTGTTTTTTCAGCACTGTGAAACCAGCTGGTGTGGCGAAACCTGTCCGAATTTTGGTATCAAACAAATACATTGGAAGAGAAGTCTATTCATGTTAGTGTATATATTTATTTATATACTGGATAGTCAATGATAGAATCCTATCTAATCTGGTTAATTGGATGAATCATATCGTAAACTCAAAATATTGCTGAACTTTACATAACAGTAATTTTTCTGCTTGTCCACTGCACATGCGTAGATCCTATTTCTATAATTGATAGGTATTTTTGTTTTAATGCAATAATACATTCTACTGCACATATTTTACATGATTATGTAGTTGCTCGCTTTAACCGACATTTAAATTTATCCTGAGCCCGGTCCTATAAAGATAAGTTGGGAAAGGGTCTGTACTGTAGTCGTTTTAAATTATTCTCTTCATTTCACAACCGCCAGATCAGAATTTTCACGTTATACTGATGTATGTACTGCAAGGTTAAGTGTGACCACTTACGTTGAGCAGTGTCAGGTTGACGGTGGTGACATCGCTGATGGTTAGCTGGGGGTTTGCGTCCAGCTTGTCCTGTTCCCGCTGCCGCCAGTCCAGGAAACGGTTGATGATGACGCGAGCCTTGGCGGCGGCCGTGTCCCGCACCAGAGCCGACCCGTGGCCCGTGGCTCCTCGGCACGTCACCACTGGCTCTGCGGGGGCAGATCTAGGTCATACATGCACTAGTCTTTATTCACTTGGATCCATGATATAGTCCATGATTTCTTTAATTTTTATAAACAAAAGTACAGTTGTATTTTTAAAGTTTTTATAGAGAACCAAACTCTGGTTTGGTAGTTATTTTTAACGTTGACCTTGTGTTAGCTTAGCTAGTATTATTAAATAGTAGGAATGTATTCAGGACCAAATAAGTAGGGATATCCTTTTTGGGAAGTGAGAATAGCGCATGTGAATGTAAATCTTGATATCTGGGAGTGTGCGAGGTCGCTGATCAAAAATATGAGATATTTATATTCCAAACTCATTCTCCATCAAACCACACTAAAATGTTTAAATTGTTTGTTTTGAGGCTTAAAAGATAAGTTACCCTATTTCTTTTATTTAACAATAATCCTTTCATTAGTTTCAGCTCATTACGGCTATTTACAGCTCATTACAATAAAAAAATTATCACCCCAAAGATGTGAGGGTGCACTAAGCATTGTAGGGGTGCTATTGTAAATCCACCCAATAACACAAAATAGCACAACAAAGATTTGTTTTAAATATAAGAACCACGCTAATTGCTTGAAAGGAAAGAGAGATGGCTAGAATAATTTTGAAGACGTTTGTTATTATATTGATTTTGTAACAAATATATGCTTTTTTAGATTTAAGAGGTAGAAAGAGCGCTTCTCATGTCAATGAAGAGAAGGAATCCTTGCTTTAGAGCTTTATTTTCCTCTGGTTTTTAGAGGCAAAACTTTAATTTTTTATTTTATTTATTTATTGGGGGGGGTGTTTCTAGTTATTGGGTACTTTATTCATTTACATTGGTAATAGTCCCACTGGTGTAGGTGTAACTGTGTTCGGACAGAATTGATGCTGCGGGAGATCGAACTGTGAACATCAAGATTATGAGGGCAAATATCAGTCGCCTACCCAGTCAAATTATAGCTGAATGCCAGGTAAGCTTTCACTCATAGCTTATTTAGCTACCACATTTCCTTGCACATTTATTTAATAACTTACACATTATTTACCTTTAAAAACTACATTATACCAAAAAATTCAAATTATGTGGTATTCAAATAAAATCTTACAATAAAAACTTTATTTTGTTTGCTTTAACCTAAAGTTTTTTCATTGCGTATTTAATGGCTTCTGCTATGCTTTTTTTTAAGAATTTTAGTTTGCATCAAAAAGAATTGTCAGTTTCATTTTTACCTTGAAAGTACAGTGATGTTTGTTAGTTTAAAACACCATGTTAGATTATGAACATAATTTAGATTGTGAAATAAATTGATGCCACAATATTAAAAATATATTGTATCTTACTCCAAATAGTCCGTTCGCCGTAGTAGACATAAAATGCATCTTCGGGACAAGATCGCGCTTCATCAAGTGAACAGCCCACGTTGAGACCTCGGAACTCTGGGGTATTGACAAACTTGCACATTCCATCATTTCCTTTCTCCTCATCTGTACTGAAAACATTATGGTTTGAATTAAACAAATAAATTTAAATTTGCCCCCTTTCAAAATTACTTGGCTATAATCAACTTAACATAGATTTAACTAAATAGTTCATATAATGCTGTTTTTGACAAATTTTTACCAAAAAAGTACAATTAGGGACCCCAGTTAAATTTATTACACAGCATTCCATGAATAAAAACAGTGTATAACCATTGAAATGTTGAAAATAGCTCTTAATAGCACCACAAAGATTTATTTTTAATATAAGGATTACGCAAATTGCTTGAATGGAATCAGAGATGGCTAGAATAATTTTGAAAACGTTTGTTATAATTTTTATTTATTTACAAATATGCTCATGTACATTTAAGAGGCCGACCAACAGACTGTCCGTCCACTCATGTTCGAGCTAGGGGTTTCCATGCCCGATGCAATCCTCACCCCCCTAAATGTATAAATGTTAAGTTAGGCCAACCCTTGGGTATCTTTCCTTTTTTCACAAGTCTCCACTCATATCATTATCTCATTTGTAAGCTAAAAAGCTTACCCAGATGTAAAGTGCCACTGTCAGGATACCACAAGTTATTGTTATTCCTCATGCTGACACTAGGCCCCCCCTCCACCTGTCTTACTAACTATTTTAGATCAAGTCAAGTAATGGTTCCTTGCCTTTCACAAATACACCGCGATCTGTATGAAGACTTACAGTAACTCTTTATATTCTTTGGTTGGTAACATTCAGTAACACAATAATGCCTCACTGGCAATATCTCTTGTGATTAATAATTGACAAGGTAGTAACAGCACAAGATCTAAATTGTGTTTCTATGCTAAATTTTGAAATAAATGTTTAAAGTTGGTTGTTTTTGTGACATATTTAAATAGTTTGTATTTCGTTTTACACTTCTTAAAGATTATTATGTTCATAATGATACTTTGAGCAATCCATATAACTGTCTATAACCGGACAGGGTCCTAGTCCTATACATCTCGAACTGTCAAGAGTCTGCTGGATTTTGAAAGTGAAGAATCTTGGACAGTCATGGGTGTCTTGTTCCTCTTATAGGCAATATTAAGAAAAAATTCTTGCTAGGCTTGGTTTAATTTTTTACTACATCAATATGCTCTCCGAGTTCAATACTAATTATTATATAATAACTATTTTAATTTACTTTTGTGACCACACCTCAGGTTCCAGGCTGTGGCAAGCACACCCGGGGTTTATCTAGTAAACCAAAGAAACTCTGTAATGTTAAATATGCAATGAAAAAAAGAGTAATAGATAAATAGTATGCCATAAAATCATACATATGGATTTAAAATTCATAAATAATTTATTTTCCTAACATTTTATTGGGAAATATGACGCATCCCAAGCATCCGGGCTGTAGTGATGCTGATTGTTTCCCATCAATTGTAATTAAAAATATTATTGAAAAAACATGATGATAAAAAATAAAAATATAATGATAAAATTTAATGATAATAATGATAATGATAAAAATAAAAATATAATGATAATGATAAAAAAATATGATTAATCATGTATATATAGATAATTTACAAACTAATAACATAATAATAAACTTATTCATAAATAACAAATATATACATGATTGCCTTCAATAATAAAATCATAAATATTACACACTCTTTCGTCCTTGTCTGTTTTGTTCTCGGTGAGACGCCCAAATTGAAAAGGAGACCACAGAGAAAGGAGGATGTTCAAGGAAGGAAGAGTAGAATTAAAAACCAATCAAAATTAAGGAATAGGCAAACAAACCAATGTGAATAAATGTAGAGATGAAGAAAGAAGAAGGAAGAAAGAAGAAAGAAGAAGGAAGAAAGAAGAAAAAGTAGAAGGAAGAAAAAAAAAACAATTAAAAATAATTGAAAGACTAAAAAAGTTTTGAGTATGAAATGAATTAACAATGAATTATCTTGTTGAAAAATCTGGAATTGTGAGTTTTAAATTGTGAAACACATAGAAAGATTTTTGTAAATTCCCATACAATGTAAATTTGTCAGCGGAATAAAATTTATTATTATTATTATTATTATTATCTGTAAACTATTGATTCACCTGGTACAAATGAAACGTGAACTGTTCTCTTCAGTATGATTCCATCTCGTTTCAGTCTCCTAATTGCTTCCAGATATTGTATTCCAATACTTTTCATGTCCTGAGCTCCTCTTCCATATATATTACCATCCTCATCCTTTTCAGCAGCAAATGGGTCATGGGTCCACTTTTCCTGTTATCAAATAAAAATACTTTACCCAATAATAAAAATTTTAGGTCTGTCCCTACTTTTGTTACAAAAAGTACTCGGAGAGCATTTGCTCGGTTAACTTCAACAATTCTTTGTAGTCATAGTAAAATCAGTCACAGACTGTTCGCTAAAATACCACCCCCAAAAGACTTTTATCTTTCAAGACGAGTTTGTTCGCTCTGCTCATTCGCCTCCAAGATGCTGTAATAAACACTGAATAAATTATTAATAAATGGTATTAGATCCATACTTTCTCCCTAGAATATAACAGAGTTGCCACAGAATTTTGGAGGCCATTTTTCCTGACTTTTCCTGACCAATCTGAGAGATTTTTCCTGACTTTTTGGAACCGCGGGGTTTTACGAATAAAGACTCGTTTTTTGTTTTTAGTGAATTTTCTTTTGAATACTGGATTGTAAAAAATTTTACGAAAACAATACTTTCTCCATATACTATAATATAGGAGAAAAAGAAATTTTCCTATGCGTTAATACACTATTGCCACATTAATACGAGTTTAATAAAAAATACATTATTGATTTTCCTTAGTCCTATTAATGACAATTTTGCTAAATTAAATGTTAATTTTCAATGTGTAATTTCTTAATAATCAATTTTAGATATTTTACAAAAAGAATTCTGTTAAGAAAAGTCACAATGAATACCTAGATGTTAAAAAAAAAATTATTGCTCATTACTTTCCCATATTAATCCGGTTATGACTAATGATTACGACAGTAATTATCGACACCTGCTCACAGGGTAGGCGGGTACAACATCCATGTGAGAGTTGAGCAGCAGACTAGGCAGGTCTGGCTGCTGTCCCTTCCACGTGAGGACCACGACAGGCTTGCCGGGGGCACACGAGTACACCATCCACAGCAGGCCCAGCTCCCTGGCCTGCCGCTTGACGAACTGCACACACTCATCTGTGAAACACGTTGTACTGAAGGAATAACGTACATTCAACAAATAGACACCTTTTCTATTGAGTTTTCTATAAATATTATAAAAACTAATTATCTCCCAAAAAAATTATTATAATTAAAATAATTATAAAATTATTAATTAGAATATAGTTGGATGTAAAGTTATTCAAATAAGTTTTCACTACGTTTTAATGCAAATAAGTCACACCAATACATTGATAACCCATAATGCATATTAGTAAACCAATACATTAACTTTTATTAAATGTATATTAAAACCAACCAGTACCATAAAGTGTATACTATAGAGTCTTGTAGAATCTTATGGAGAAGCTCTCAGAAAACTCAAGTTACTAACCATTATATATCACTGTACATCGTTGCATGCTCAGAAACAAGACATCAGAATAGGACAGGATGAATTTAATTTTTTTCAATATTAGGTCTGCCACCACCTTCAAAATTCCCAAACATAGACTGACTACTTTTGAGAAACAACTAACCCTTCTACAGAGGAGCCAAATTCTTCAACACCCTGTCTGAAGATGTTAAGAAACGTCGAAGGACATGAAAAAATAAGGAGGAGACTGGGGACTTATAGCCTGGCTCAACAAGTGGCCCGTCTACTCAAATGAATAATTTTTTAACTGAAGGTAAGACGCAAGACCTGAGGAAACCCAGTGAACCTGATACACGTTAAATTTGAACTGGACTAACTTTGTCGTCCCAAGGAAAATAATGGCAAATTTTTTGTGTTAACGTATTAGTACTTAATACGTTCTTAGTTTTGTTTGTTCTTTTTTATATTTTTTTGACAGTTTTAAGATTTTGTGATCAATCACAGCAATGTAATAAATAAATAAAATTAATAAATCTCTATATATTAATAAGCCACAACGATTCATTTCCTCCATTTACCTCAGCTTGCTTGCATGTTAGAAGAAATCCACGTGTTCCATTAGAAAGGTAATGCCCTCTGGATGAGCAGAAACCAACTGTAATTCTCATCGACCTCCAGGGCTACACCCTACAGACTTTCAAAGTTTCAATATTAATCTTATGGGAGAAGTTTAATTGATTGAATCATTAGACAGCCACTGTAGTCAACTGAAATCAACTGAAATTGTGGTCGAGGTCCGACCAGTGGTGATCGCCAGTATAAATATATTTACAGTAGCGAGGATTGTGATTAGTACTCATCCTGGTAAATTTACTTTTCCTTTATTTTTTACTGTAATTTACTTTTTCCCAAAAGGTAATTCAGCCATATCTCAGTTTTGTAAAATGTTAAAAATATTGATTTTTCTCTATGGAGTTTTTTTCTTTAGAAACTTTCTAAAACTCTAAATAACTACGTAGAGCATACATACTCACCATAATTTATGTCTGGATGGACTGAAGGTATTCTGAGGTATTCCCTAAAGTTGGTAACAGCCGGGTCCTCTCCAGCATCTTGTCCCGGGTTCTCGAGTGGATCTGCCATGTTTGTTTTTGTGTTTACACTGTGAGACAAATTAATAAACTCATTCTAGTCTTCCCACTAAAATTACTGTTCTGCTGATAGTGCTTTACTTAATGGTCATTTAGATAAGACTTTTACATTAATGATTTGTTGTTGTGTAACTGCATTATTATTCTCCCATAAACAACTCAGTGGACACACCCTGCTTGTGACAATGGCGAGAGTATACTCATTTTGGATTCTACATTTTGCTATATTGGCTATTATTCTCCTTTAGACGGTTTAAGAGGAAAAACGGAATTGGGATTATGTAATTGGTTTGAAATAGCGTAGGATGTTTTGAGTTTGGTGGATTTATTTGGAGACAAATCAAGGATACTTTGAAAATCAGAAGAATGGAAGTTATTTAAAGTCAAAGAGCTTGTTCTCCCATCACAAGAAAGATGCTTCAACAAATAGTCAGTTAATTTATGAATACCTGAAGCCAATCTCATACAACATCTCAGCTAAGTAATGATAACGTACATAATGGTCTAAGCAAGATGAAGCTATGTAAAATTTATGTGACATGTCTTTTGTATAGGGTTTTCATCAGCGTGATTCTTGACATAAGTCTGAAGTTTAAGTTTAAACAAGCACTAAAGTATTTTTTCTATTCATAAATAATGTTTGTAAGAATAAAGTATAAGACCAAATAATAATGTGAATTTTATGTTTTGTTCCCAATAAACCAAACCAATACTTTTGTTGTTGCTATTTCCTCATTGGCCAAGCCAATAATGGGTACCCTATACTTAATCAAAATTTCTCTGCAAAAAACTGTTTGTTGTCGTATAAATGTTGAAAACAAAACCTCTGATTTTGATCATATTTTTAATGGAGATTCTGTGTACTGTACATGATAAGTTTCTAAATCAGGGTTGGGATGGCTTATCTTTGGAAAGTTTATAATTAATTTCTGTAAATGCTTTTGAAATAAACCTATAAACAAACCACTTATTACTTTGCATTTCAAACTTACTAGTAAAAAAGAAAATCATAATTTGATATTTGTCGTTTTTCAACAATAAAATGAATTTCCATTAGGTAACACAAAAATAACAAATCACAATCATAAAATCACAATCAGTTTTGTAGCTATTTTCAGTCAATTTATACGGATTTTCAAAGTTTTGAAGTCCATTTTTGAGTATCCAGTAACTTAGTAATCAATTCAATCAACTGGGTAAGTACTCATAATGTAAAACTGAACCAACAAAATAAAATCTTTTTTGGTGTGATAAATCTTTGACCAATAACTTTTGTTTAAGAAAATGAAATACTGTACTAGTGTATTCTAACTTTCTCTGGAATTTTCAATTACAGGGTGCGGCAAAAAAAAACTATCTATTTTCTTTCGGGCACTATTCAGCGACAGGACGCCTGAGGGTGGTGGGGGTGGGCTTATTGGAAAGCAAATTTTATGCCATTTCAGTAGTCCTGGAGTAGTGGTCCTGTTCACCTAACATACAGTTTACATTAGGCATATTTAGTAACGCACGTTTTAAATGGTCCCACAGGGCCCATCTACAAAATCGGCCCTAAAAAGTTGTCCACTTTTGGAAGTCATACTTCAGATCCTCAGGGTCTGATATTTTATGCACCTAATACCGCTAAAACAATCTCCTAATGCAAAATACCAGTTAAAACTACAAAAACATGGATAAAATTTACCCTACGGTAAATTAGTTCCATATACACTAACAGACTTGTGATTGAGTCATGGTTCCAAAATCAGCCACAGTGTTCAGGTTGCAGCGCCTTCCAGCGCCCACGTCCAAAGGAAATAGCATATATATCTGTCAAGTGCTGTGCCGAGTTTCAAAGCCATCGCTCTAATCCTAACATTGAAACAATGCAATTCGTAAAGCGATAGGACATCCCGTATTAGGATTGAAACCGGAATGGCTACAATTGTAATTACATAGCGACGAACATGTTAAGGAAAACCTCTATCCAAAATAATATACATAAGTTACAATTAGCTCCAAATCAATGACACCCGATCAATATTGTGAATATCAGTAATCACCAAAAACTACACATATTTACAGCTGTACATTAACAGATGTTCAAAATGCTCAACCGGGGCCTACGATAACTAACGGGCCTGCATATTTCCCCCCACTAGCAAAGTCACGTGACAATTTGCGGCCGATCTGCAGCACAAGTTTCCATAAGATAACATTGAAAACATGATATCCTTCACTTATTTCCCACCTCTTAGGAATTAGATAATGGATTATTAGACAAGATTTATATATTCTAATTTAGATTAAATAAGGAACAAAATGATACCATTACTGTAGAAATAACAATTTTTCTGATATTTTTTATTACGAGATAAAGTCAAAACTTAATTTAATTTATAGTTTTGTTTACAATTTTCATCAGCTGTTTACATAAAAGTATGTTTCGTTGAAAATAACAAAGTTTTAGAACCGAAAAGGTACAATTTAATTTGTTTTATCGAAAATAAAAATTTTTAACAGGCAAACTACTGATTTGAGACATTCATTTCATGTCTAATTCCTACAAATATCTTCAAAAGCATTGGAAGAAATCTGTTTACAAAAAAGTCAATGCATCCTACAGTGTGAGAATTCAAGTTTTTCTTTTACCTAAAAAGTGAATTTTAAGTTTTGCACAGAGGAACGTTATTAATATCATTCAATTTGTAATTTAATGAGGATTAGAAGGATGAAACACTTATGATTTCATTTACTTGTATTAAAAAATACACGTAAAAACGGATGCCAAGTCAGAGACTATTGCAATGGTTTCAAATGGAGATGACATCTGAAATTCGGCCGCATCTGGTCACATGACCAAAAATGTATGCAGGCCCTTTAGTTATCGTAGGCCCCGGCTCAACCCAATACCCATTTTATACCAATATAATGGGAAAAATTCAAATTTAATTTGTCAATAGCGCCCTTATTTTCCGATTCTTAATCAATTTTGGGCGGAAACAACTACAGACTGAGCCCAACGACACAGAAAACTTGGAAATGGTTTGAGAATTGCAAGAGGAGTTCTCTTAACAAAAAAAGTTTCAGTGTATTAAATAAATATAGATTAATGTATGCTCAGCTTTAAAATAGCTGCTGATTAGGAGTTAGGCCGTTTCCTACGTGGGCGACAGATACGACGCTACGAGAGTGACAAAATTTCAAACAAATGTATAAGCACTGGAGCGTTCTTACTGGGCGACAGGAGCGACAACAATTTACAATGTATAACATTATGGCGATGCAAGCGTGTCGCTGGCGTTGCTTCAGTCGCTCTCGTCGCGTCGCATCTGTCGCCCACGTAGGAACCGGCCTTAAGGTACTGAAAGAAATTACAGTGCCCATAACAATTTGTAGCTAAAATAATGTTTGAGTTTTATAATACAACGTAGCAGTTGTGAAAAATTTAGCTCCTCTCAGCAATATCAAACAACTAACAAAAATACATAAATGTTTTGTTGATGACACAAAATAAAACTGTACAAACCTGAGGTTGGTTTTATCATACGAAGGAAGGAAACATCACTGTCACAAAGTTGTAAAAGTTCTTACGAGGTGTATTTACATACTTAATCCTAAAGTTACCTACATTATCTGCAGATAACCAAAACTAGACTTAAACTCTTACGTAACCAACAAGATTACATTCAGAGGAAATGTGGTTAGAAAAGTAAAGAAGGATTTTTAAGTTTTCAAGATTTGTCTTTGTCTTTTGATTTGTGGATTTGTTAAGGTGTGTTTGCAATAGAGTTGACAACTGGTCAAAAACTTTTTCTGTTATATCCATACGGCTCAAGTCAACAGCTTTTGGTTGTCAACCTCTGTGTGAAAGCGCCTTACTAAAATTATCTTCCTACTCATTATTCACATCGGTTAATTATAGTCAAACTCATTCTCTCAAGTGCTTAAAGTTATATTAGAAGGAACATTTGTCTTTAAAAAGGAATAAGAAGTAAAACACAAAAACTAGAGTAAAATATGTACAGTTTATTGCAAATTTTATCATTACACTTATTTTGAAAATATCTATATTTACAAGCTTAACTCGAACTACTTAACTTAGAGTAGTTACAAAAATTACAAAAATTCAAGTTATGCATACATACTTTTTGGATTACCGGTATCTTAAAATATAAAATACAGTGTAAGTAACATTATAATATTTAAAATATACAATTTGTCATAAAAATTTTTAATTACCTCAAATGTTTTGTATATCTTAAGTAAACATGTGTATGTTTACAATAAACTTATTACAAGTTTAATACAATAAAAGTGGTTACTTACTTACTTAAAATATTTATGACTTTATTATCAGTCTGATTCAACATTTTGTTATCAGAATGATTGAAACAGAACAACTCATAATACTGAGATTAAGTCATAAGTAAAAATGTTGGATTTGCAGTCTGCAAATTAAGTCGTTATTACTT